>JAWZYT010006801.1:0-27500 GCA_034508575.1 Petrolisthes manimaculis
GGGGGATGAGGGGGGAGATTTACGAGGTTTGGGTGGTGATGGCGGAATAGGAGTGTTGAAAGTAAAAATGAAAATAATAAAAGTGGAATAAATAAGCATAGGTGGTATAGTAATGGAAAGAAGATAGACTCACAACAACAACAAAAAACAAAACAAATAAACAAATACAGTTCAATACATAAATTATAATATACACAAATTTATGTTAATAATGTATACATACATAAATTATCTTTTAATACATAATAATATACATACATAAATAATCTTACCTGCTTCCTTTCCTTGTATCTCCTCAGTCAGCTGGTCAGTCAGGGAAGAAGGTAGACACACACACACACACACACAGACAAACAAGGGTGGTATGAACGGATATAAACTGATGATCTATTTCTTTTTGTATTTCAGTCTTCGTAATCACTGTTTGTTTGTTTGTTTGTTTGTTTGTCGTGTCTATGGCTCGATCCTGTGTTGTGGTGGTTCGTTTTCTATCTTCGACACACTTTGTAAATACTTTCGAGCCATATTATTTTCGAAGCACACCAAACACACACACTCACAGGTTCGACACACTTTGTAAATACTTTCGAGCTATCTATTTTTGGTGTTTTTCGTAGCACACAAAACACACACACACAGGTTTTATATCACAGGCTGTCGTAAACAAAGATGACACACACACACACACACACACACACGAGACAACAAACACTTTTATAACAACTCCACTTAATTAATTAGAATGGAGAAAAGATGGTAATTTACTGACCACGTACTGTATTATTAATTATTTATGTTTCTTCAATAAATACACCTTCCTTCCTTTCTTCTTATAATAATAATAATAATAATAATACGGTGCTAATCTATCCGTACCCTTCCTCTCTAGCTGATGACGAATGACTGATGGTGATTGGTTATTTGTGGTTGATGTGGTTGACTGCAAGTGAATTGTGTGTGAGTTGCCAAATAGGAATAAAAAAAAATGTTTCTTCACATGTTGCAAAAAAACAAAACAATCACAACTCCACACCCAATAATAATAATGATAATAACATAATAATAGACTACAATACACCTTATTCCCTCGTCTATAAGGTCCACTCAAAGTCTCTTGCTTAAGTCATTCTTCTGTTAAAAATAATTATATCATCTTGAGGTCACTGGCATCTCTGAGTCGAACATCACGTGGTGGACTGTCTGTGTTCCAATATTTTTTTTCTCTTTCGAACGGTGCTCTCTCTCTCTCTCTCTCTCTCTTCGGACTGTGATGTTAAGGTTGTGTTATTAAAATCTCTCTCTCTCTCTCTCTCTCTCTCTCTCTCTCTTGGTACTGTGATGATGTTAAAGGTGTTATTAATCTCTCTCTCTATCTCTCTGGTTTTACTCTCTCTCTCTCTCTCTCTCTCTCTCTCTTTGTTTTATTTCTTTCTCTCACTGTCTCGGTTTTTATGTATTTCTTTCTCTCTCTCTCTCTCTCTCTCTCTCTCTCTCTCTGGTTTTATTTCTCTCTCTCTCTCTCTCTCCATTTTTTTTCTCTCTGTCTTCTGTTCGTGGCAGGTATCAAATTTCTTCTTTATAAAAGCTGTACTAATTAACATGGTAAAGTAATCCCTCTGCCCCAGGAAAGAGAGAGAGAGAGAGAGAGAGAGAGAGAGAGAGAGAGAGGGAGAGAGAGAGAGAGACGCCGCCAGACAGACAAAAGGCAGACAAACAGAAAACAAACAAAAAACACACAGATAAAACAGAAAAAACATAGACAGAAAAACAAACACACACAAACAGACACACATAAAAACAGACACACAGACAGACAGACAGAGGAAAGAAAAAGAGGAGACTAATAACTTACATACACCAGGGAAGAACTTTAATGAATTTACTCCTCAGGAAAAAATGAAACAAAATTTACGCCACCACCACCACCACCATCATCTCGGAACACTGACGCACATGTGAGGTGTATCTTAGCGTGTGTGTGTATGTGTGTGTGGGGGGGGGGGAGGAGTGTATCTTAGTATGTATGTGTATGTGTGTATGTGTGTGTATGGACTGTATCTTTATATGTGTGTGTGGGGGGGAGGAGTGTATCTTAGTATATGTGTGTGTGTGTGTGTGTGTGTATGGACTGTATCTTTATATGTGTGTGTGTGGGGGGGGGGGAGGAGTGTTTCTTAGTATATGTGTGTATGTGTGTGTGTGTATGGACTGTATCTTTATATGTGTGTGTGTGGGGGGAGGAGTGTATCTTAGTATGTGTGTGTGTGTGTGTGTGTGTGTATGGACTGTATCTTTATATGTGTGTGTGTATCTTAAGCGTGTATGAGTGTGTGTGTACTTTTTAACATATGTGTGTGTGTGTGTACGGTATCTTAAGTGTATGTATGTGTGTATAAAAAGTCAAAACACACAGCACAATGGAACACTAAACGCACATGTGTAGTGTATCTTAATATGTGTGTGTGTGTGTGTGTACTAATTGATATAGAAAATGACTTTGATATTAGGTTACCTGAGTTAATGAAGAGGCAAATTATGAATATATATATATATTTGTGTCAGGGGGAATTGAAGGGTAATGCTTCCTCCACCCTGTGCCACCAAACAGACCACCACCCTTACTGATATACTGGTGGCTAAGTTTGGAGAAATCAGAAGCACACAATTTTCCTCCACAACACAATCAAGGGAAGAATTATTATTATTATTATTTTTATTATTATTATTTTTTTAAGATATCAAATTGGTATCATTGTCTGTGTTCTGGTAATAGTTTAAGGGGGAGCGGGAGTAGGGGACTCTCTCTCTCTCTCTCTCTCTCTCTCTCTCTCTCTCTCTCTCTCTCTCTCTCTCTACAGATGATGGTGTTTCGTGGTGATGTTTGAAGGATTCGTTTATCTCCAAATATTCTGAGATAATAATTATGTCTACATTATACATATATATATACATAGGAGTAAATAATACACCTTCAGTTCGGATCTATATGTATGTATGTATTTATTAGTAATCTCAAAAGGGAACAGTTTATAATATTATGTAGGAGTATAATATTTCACCATAATAATAATGATAATAATAATAATAATAATAATAATAATAATAATAATAATAATAATAATAATAATAATGATATCAATGGCAACAACAATAATAATATAATATTAAATATAACAATAATACTACTACTACTAATAATAATAATACTAATAATAATAATAATGAGGGCAAACCAGATATATAAAAAAAAATATATATATAAACGAATAATGATAATAATAATAATAATAATAATATATAAATCAATAAATATATTCACACAATACACACATCAATAAACAATAACATTAGTTCGGGTCCCACATTATTTATATATACATTAAATATTTATTCATATATATTAAATACATTATTATACATTGTTCAGCATGTATTTTTATCATTCATTAATTTTCAAAGCATCTATTATTAAATACACACACTCACTGTTTAATTAAATCATATATTACACATTCATTATTTTCATTATTAGTATTATTATATTTTTTTAGATATTACAATAAAATAATATGTAGTTATTTTTCATTATATATTTTATCATTTACTTTTTAAATGTTCATTATTATTATTATTATTATTTTCATTTTAGTCCTTTTTTTTTATCACTGTTCTTCTTTTTATATATATTTTTAAGATATTACCATAATAATATAATATACAGCCCATTCTATTTCATTTGTATATTGGTTCACTGGGTCAACACACACACACACACACACACACACACACACACACACACACACACATCACTATAAAGATTAATGGAACACAACACCGCAGTAGGGGGTGGGGGTTGTGGGGGGATTAATATTAAATTCACTCATCAAAATTCGTGGACTTTCTATCCTTTGAAATATTAATAATAATAATAATAATAATAATAATAAAAATAAGAATTTATACTAGTTAGTTGATAAATTATAATATATATATATATATATATATATATATATATATATATATATATATATATATATATATATATATATATATATATATATATATATATATATATATATATATAAATATATAAAATAATTGGGAATTGGGGATGATGGGGGGGGGTGATTGGGGATGGTGATGGTGATAGTGGTGGTGATTGGGGATGATGGGAATGGTGAATGTGTGGATGGGGATGGTTGATGTGGGGATGGTGGTAGTGATTGGGTATGGTGGTGATTGGAGATGGAGGTGGATGTGGGAATAGTGAGGGTGGTTGGGGATGGTAGGTGTGGGGATAGTGAGGGTGACTGAGGAAGATGGGAGAGTTTGGGGATGGTGGTTGGGGGAGGGTGGTTGGGTATAGTAAATCCACGAATTATAAAATGAACCACTCCATTAGTTTCATTTTTTTTATTTTTTTACCAGACGAAAATACAACTGGTTACTACCGGGTACTCCAAATCATTTCAAGCAACAGACCACCATTAGTTTTGTCCACTTGGTCATGTTTCCTGGCACACTTTGGAGGAATTAAGGTGCTCCAATTCAAGTGGTGGTGGTGGTGGTGGTGTTTCGTGGCAATGTTTGAAGGACTTTCTATTTTACTTATTTAAAAGGGAATCGGTGCATTTTCGCCATGATAAAAATAAATTAATGAATGAATAATGGAATGTGATTTTAATATATCCCACTTGCTTGTAGTAACCACACACACACACACACACACACACACAAACTGACTAGAATATAAGTTACACACACACTGATTATATATGAGTAACACACACACACACACACACACACACATACTGACTACGAGTAATAGACACACACACACATACACTAACTACAATATAAGTAACAGACATATACACACACACACACACACACACACATACAGCATGAATAATAAAATCTGGCATTAAGTTAAAATTCAAACGTACATATATATAGAGAGAGAAGGGCTCCAAACTCCTGATGGTGCCGGAGTATACATCAAAAGGCCCCCTCGCCCCTCCAGACAGTCACATGTAGTTCAGTGACCCTCAGGAAAATTCACAACAGTTCCCTCTAATTAAATCAGTGTATAACAATAATGATCTCAAAGGTGGTGTCGATACGTGACTAATATTTTTTTTTTTTACTGTACTTTTCTTGATCATTATCCTCGTCTTCTTTCTTGTTTGTTGTTGTTGTTGTTGTTGTGGTGGTGGTGGAGATTAATTAGATTTACTTGCTGGTTAACATGACTAGAAGTGAAGTATGTGTGTGTGTTTTTTTTTTTTTTTTGTTCTTTGTGTGTGTTTTTTTGTTTTTCTAGTTCATAATTTATGGTGTTGTGGTTTTGTGGTATGGTGAGCTATTTTGTTTGATCTTGTGATGGAGAATATATTATTATTATTATTATTATTATTATTATTATTATTATTATTATTTCCATTTTTATTATTATTATTATTATTATTATTATTATTATTATTATTATTATTATTATTATTATTATTATTTTGTTTTTGTTTCTGAGGTTACTTATTCCACTAAAAGATGTATACATATATATTTTTTCATTTCATACGGTGTTTGTTGTTGTTTTGTGGCACAGTTTGCAGCGACGAGTGTACAGTCACGAGTCAAAATACGTGTACAAGTCTGCCAGCTTCGAACAGCCCGAAGCAGTATGAAACGAACTCCCAGCAAGCAACACACACAGCATGAGACAGTAGTAAAATTAATATTAAACCTTGTATTTGATTCACTAGTATGATGGATGACTAAAAAAAAAAAAAAAAAAAAAAAAAAAAAAAAAAAAAAAAAAAAAAAAACTTGTATACATATTTTGGGTGGTGACTGTACATTACACAGAGTCAGCTACGAAACAAACAAACAAACATACACACAAACAATAGAGCACAATACCACTGTCTTCTCCCTCTTGCTTGCTTGCTTGCTTGGTTGTTTTACTTGGATAATAATACAATACAGTTAGTTAGTTAGTTAGTTAGTTAGTTGCCTTCACGGGGAGGGTCTGAAATTAAGCAAGAGAAAAGAAATAAAAAGTTTGCATTATTTTCTCTCTCTCTCACACACACATACACACACACACATACACACACACACACACACACCTGCATAAATTTAAGGGAGATGGATGGTTATATTAAGAAGATGTAGGTCAATTTCTGAGAACATTACAAAACATAAACACACACAATTATATCGATTCGAGTTGTGTTAATACAAACTTGTGTTCATGATAAATATATAGATAAATAAATAGATAAATAAATTATACAGATAGATAAAAAAATACAAATCGGTGTGTCTAATTCATGACTACTTTATATATAGATAAAAAATACACAACGGTATAGATAGATAAATAAATAAATATACAGATAGATAGAAAAATACAAATTGGTGTGTCTAAATCTTGACTTGTGACTACTTGGGGTTATGTTATGTTATGTTATGCTATGTTATGCTACGTTATGTTATGTTACGTTACGTTATGTTATGTTATGTTATGCTATGTTACGTTATGTTATGTTATGTTTCGCTACGTTGTTATGTTACGTTACGTTATGTTGTTATGTTATGTTATGCTACCGGGTATGTTATGTTATGTTATGCTATGTTATGTTATGTTATATTACGTTACCTGTGGGTGCACGTGACGTCTGGGGGAAGACAAGGAGGGCGGGTGAGAGGTAAACAGGCAGCTCTCACCCGTCTGTCACCCCAAGCTATGGTCCCGTCCTCACACATCTGTACAACACACAACATACACACAAATTTATTAGAGTATAGTTGTATATTTGTCCATTATATAACACTCAATAAAAAAAAAAAAAAAAAAAAAAAAACATACACACACTCTTACCAAAACACATAATTACATCTACAAACCTCCTTAGGTGTCGTGGGGGTCGTGGCCTGTGGTGTGGGGGCAGGCGGGGGTCGGGGCCAGTTTCTAAGACGCTGCCGTAGTCCTCCGTCTCTGAGGTTTCGTAGGTGTAGCCCCCACGCGTCCCTCTGCTCTCACGCCCACTCTGCTGACACACATACACAACACACACACACACATATACACGTTAGCTTAGGGAGGTATGTGAAGTTCAGTACTTTACCAGATATAAGCAAGGAAGGACAAAAAGAATAGTTTTTTTTTTTCAATTTTTGTTTCCATACACCACCTGACAATAACATCACCAAACACTAAACATATTATTAGGGGAGTCAACCTAACCTAACCTAACCCAAACTAAAATAGTAATGCCACCTAAAACTAACCATATTAGGAGAGCTAACCTAACCTAACCTAATCTAACTTAAGATAGTAATGCCACCTAACACTAACCATATTAGGAGAGTCAACCTAACCTAACCTAACCTAACCTAACCCATATTAAGACAGTGTAACCACCTACAACTAACCATATTAGGAGAGTCCACATCATGCAGTGAGGGTGCCTGATACACCAGTGCTGTGAAGGCCTTCTGGTTGCGAGGCTGTGGGTGGTGGGGCTGTGGGTGGTGTGGTTGGGGGTGGTGGCTGTGGCTGGGAGGTGAAGGGGGTGCTGGAGGGGGTGGACTCCCCCCACTCATCTGAAAGGTGGCTGTAGCGTATGGGTACAACTCCTCCTCGCTGTACTCTCCTGTAACATAATACACACACATACACATTTCTCTCATTTGTAACTCATGTATGTAAATAACAGACTGTGCTAATATGGAACTTGTGACTAATGAACTTAATGGGTTAATTTACTTGTGTTACATTGGAGTGCCTTGATTCCTTCAGACTATGCCAACTATATACCAAACTATATTTCTTGTGTATCAACTTTATCTCTTTCTTAATTAACAACCACCTCTGTTGTTACACCTACCAATCTTTCTGAAGTGCAATACTATACACTCACCTTCACATCATCATTAATAAGTGTCGTATTCGAATTAAACAAGTGGGGCAATACACATAAATAAAAAACCCACTTGAGAGCTCTTACTGCAGGTGGGGTAAAGTGAATAAAGTGAATAATATTTCATGTATAATTATCTACCTGTGTGTTCCTATTGTTGATGGTGACTGTGGGGGGGGGGTAAAGTGAATAAAGTGAATAAAGTGAATAAAGTGAAGAAAGTGAATAGAGTGAAGAAAGTGAGGGGGAGAATCGTAAAAGTGAATAAAGTGAATAAAACTATACGTCTATCTACCTGTGTGTTCTTGTTGTTGATGGTGGTGGTGTGCCTGGGGTGGGGTGGGGGCAGGTCTCCTCACTGTGGTATACTGGTCATCACGTGTCCCTGTCAACCCTCCCTTCTCTCCTCCTCCTCCATCCACTACCTCCTTCTGTCCAGTGCTGCCTGAAGGACCTGGTGGTGGTCATGGGGTGTGTGTGTGTGTGTGTGTGGGGTGGAGAGAGCATTTGTTAGTATTTCGACTGTATGTATGTATGTTTTTTTTTATGCATGTGTGTGTGTGTGTGTGTGTATGTATGTATGTATGTTTTTTTTTATGCATGTGTGTGTGTGTGTGTGTGTATGTATGTATGTATGTTTTTTTTATGCATGTGTATGTGTGTGAGTGTGTGTGTGTGAAATGGAGGGAGTATTTGTTATTACTACGACTGTATGTATGTTTTTATTATGTGTGTGTGTATGTGTGTGTGATGGAGGATTAGTTACCACCACGGCAATATGCTTTTGTATGCGTATATCTTTGTGTGTGTGTGAATATATGTATAGGCACATGTGTATACGTTTGTAATTTGACTGAACGAACGAACAGGAAAGTACGAAAAAGCAAAAAGGAAAACAGAACAATGAATAATGCAATTGGAAAAAAAAGCTGGAAAATTGACGACAAAAAAAAAAAAAGCTGGAAAATTGACGACAAAAAAAAAAAGCTGGAAAATTGACGACAAAAAAAAAAAAAGCTGGAAATTTTACGACAAAAAAAAAAAAAGCTGGAAAATTGACGACAAAAAAAAAAAAAAAAAAAAAATTGCACCATGAAGGGAAATGAAACTGTAAAACTTTATTGGAGACACATACACACACACTTACGTTTCCTAAGACAGACACAGACGGTGGCGAGGGTGAGTATGAGTGCCAGGGCAGAGACGGCAGCTGGCACCAGTACCCGAGGGTCACGCCATACTGGAGAGGCTGCTGACACTCCTCCCCACACACTGCCACTCCCTACACCACCACCACCCACACCTGTATGGAGTAGCAAAGTTGTGTGTGCTTAGTAGTTGGTTTATAGTACCGGTAATGTAATATCACACACACACACACACACACACACACACACAGTCATGTATGCTAATTGGTAGGTTTATAGTAATGTAATATCACACACACACACAGTCATGTATGTAAATATTATATAAAATAAATAAATAATATATAAAATAAATTAATAATATATAAAATAAAATAATAATATATAAAATAAATTAATAATATATAAAATAAATCAATACATAAAATAAATAAATAATATATATAAAATAAATCAATAATATATAAAATAAATCAATAATATATAAAATAAATTAATAATATATAAAATAAATCAATAATATATAAAATAAATCAATAATATATAAAATAAATTAATAATATATAAAATAAATCAATAATATATAAAATAAATCAATAATATATAAAATAAATCAATAATATATAAAATAAATAAATAATATATAAAATAAATTAATAATATATAAAATAAATAAATAATATATAAAATAAATTAATAATATATAAAATAAATCAATACATAAAATAAATAAATAATATATATAAAATAAATCAATAATATATAAAATAAATAAATAATATATAAAATAAATCAATAATATATAACATAAATTAATAATATATAAAATAAATAAATAATATATAAAATAAATTAATAATACATAAAATAAATCAATAATATACAAAATAAATCAATAATATATAAAATAAATTAATAATATCATAAATTAATAATATATAAAATAAATAAATACTATATAATGTGTGATAATTTACCTGCCAGCCCCAAGCCCGGTGTAGTGACGGTATAGAAGGCCGGGGTGGCACCAGCGGCGTTGTGTGCAGTCACCTTCAGTTTGTAGGAAGTACCAGAGTCCAGGCCACCCACGGCAAAGGTACGTGTCGGTGGTATTTCACTCCCCACTGTGGGTACATGTGTAATACTCCATTATTATTATTATTATTATTATTATTATTATTATTATTATTATTATTATTATTATTATTTTTTTTTTTTTTTTTTTTTTTTTTTTTTTACTCTTTTCTTCTTTTTAGTATAGTTAAAAACTTCCATAAAATTATTTCATTATGAAGCAGGTGACAGACCACAATGATTGGGACACTAATGGGACTTACCTGTGGTCCAGTGATGGGTCTGAGCTCTACGGTACTGGACACTGTAGTGAGTGATGGGACAGCCACCATCGGACCACTGGGCCAGGTACAGGGTGGCTTGGGTACTGTTGGTGGTCACAAACTGGAACTGGGGAGGAGGTTCAGGGGCGCGGCCCTTGGTGCGGGCTGCCTCCGTCTTGGAGGCAGAGCTAGTGCCTGAAGAAAATGTAAACACCAATTATGTAATGTTGTTATTAACCAATACCACTAACATAATGTTATTATTATTAACAAACACCAATGATGTAATGTTGTTATTAAACAAATACCACTGACATAATGTTGTTATTACACAAATACCACTGATGTAATGTTATCATTAAACAAACACAATTGATGTAGTGATACAGCCTTCCTCAGTCTAGGAGGCACATACTATGTGAACAAGATTTAATGTTTTTATTAAAGAAACACTAGTTGGCAGCGAACTCTTGTAAATGTTAATAATTCGGATTAATTCCTATATTTCAGTTTTCTTAATTACACCAACTACAATACTATCTAAACTAACTTGTATTATACTTACTAACTACTGTAAATATTTATGTAGGCAACAAAATAGTAACTCACCAATATGATTGTGTGCTGTGAGATAAAAGTGGTGTTGTGTACCACATCTCAGTCCTGTGGCTGTGAAGGATTTATGTTGTCCCTCTACACTCTCTGTTACCCACTCTCCCCCTGATGATCTGAAAAACAGAATAAAACACATTTAACTTGATGACTTGTGAAACAAACACTCTTTATTACACAATGTTACCCACATCTGAAAAACATACATTATTACACTATTTCTGTCAAGCTCTAGGTCACACTTCTCCCTCCCCTAACCTGTAACTTTGTTGTAAGAGTATCATTTCTTTTATCATCTTTTTTAATATAGAATTTTTTTCCATTCTATATGAGAAATAAATCATTTACAATAGAAAGAGCATACAGTCACACCTGTTTTGCAATGTAACCCTCTTATTACAAAAAAGTACCCACCTGTAATGAAGAGTAGCTCCTTGTAAAGCAGCACCACCAGTGTCCTCTACACCTGTAATGTAGTATACTGTAGGCACCTACCTATAATGTAATGTAGCTCCTTGTAAAGCAGCACCACCAGTGTCTTCTACACTCCATTGAACCCTGATGGAAGAAGCTGTTGTCTCAGTCACATGTAACAGTGGTGGTGACGGTGGTACTGTGAGGGGAGAATGTCACACTCTGTTACATCATTGTAGTTGTGGTTATGTTGGGAAGAGTATCACATCTATTGCATTTTATCATGCAATTAAAATTAAATTGAAAAGAAGGTTAAGATAACTAAGTATAAAGTCAGAAACAAGGAGAGATGTAAGAGGTACTCTTAGTGTCAGAATATATAGTACAGTTATAACAAAACAAGAATAAGAACTAACTCAGAACAGTGAGGTTATAAGTAACTGAGTCAGAGCCATATATAGTATATAGAGTATAGTATAGTTAGTATATACTGTATATAATATAGTTATAACAACATAAAAACTAACCCAGTACAATGAGGTTATAAGTAACGGAATCAGAGCCATATATAGAGTATAGTATAGTATAGTATATATATATATAATATAGTTATAACAACATAAAAACTAACCCAGTACAATGAGGTTATAAGTAACTGAGTCAGAGCCATATATAGTATATAGAGTATAGTATAGTATAGTATATATATATATATAATATAGTTATAACAACATAAAAACTAACCCAGTACAATGAGGTTATAAGTAACTTATTCAGAGCCATAAATAGTATATATACAATATAGTTATAAAAACTAACCCAGTACAATGAGGTTATAAGTAACTTATTCAGAGCCATAAATAGTATATATACAATATAGTTATAAAAACTAACCCAGAACAGTGAGGTTATAAGTAACAGAGTCAGAGCCATGGTAATTGGTGGCAGTACAGGTGTAATGTCCACTGTCCTTCCTCTGAATGTCCGTCACTGTCAGTGTCCCATCTGGCTGTACCTTCACTCTGTTACAACAAATATATAATATTTACCTTTTAGCTCACCTTCATTCTGAAGAAAGATATATTCACTTATCAGACTAAGAGGTGTATCATATCACTGATCTGGGATGTTTGTTACCATGACACCTTCTCTACCACCACTATTATATCATGAGCCTTACTACTACAACCACCACCACTGTTGTATCACTATTACCCTCACCATCACCACCACCACTGTTACACCACCATGAGCCACACACCCACTACCATCACCAACACAATCACCACTTTCACCACAGCTGACCTGGGATGCTTGGTTGGGATGGGTTTTCTTCTGTGTGTCCAGGTGAGGGAGGGCTCAGGGACACCTACAGCCCCACACGGCAGGCTCATATCTTCCTTCCATGCCGCTGTCAGGTTCACCCCCACAGACCACACCCCAGCTGGTACTGTGGGGGGGAGGAAATACAAACATGGCACCTCTTCCCATAACCACAGTCATACCATTAAAATATACTCACTTCACATAACCACAGTCATACCATTAAAAACTACATCCCATCACATAACCACAGTCATACCATTACAAACTGCATCCCTTCACATAACCACAGTAATACCATTAAAAACTACAATAACCATAACAGTTTTTAATCATACCTGCTTCACATTAATTAAAAACTCCAGCAAAATAAAACCACAGTCACGCCATTAAAAACTACAATAACCAAAACAGTTATTAATCATATTTGCTTCACATTAATTAAAACCTCTAGCAAAATAAAAGTGTACCTTAATGAAATAAATGATGCTATGTTAATAAGATAAGAGCATGTTGTCACAATAGAAGCCTAGGAAGAATAAAACAGCATGTAAATAAAACAGGAAATATAGGAACGTAAATGAATAAATAATAAGTGTTAATAAAATAGAACAGGTTGATGATGTAGCCAACCATTAATCAAAGAAGAAGAAGATGGAAGGTGTGAGAGTGTGAGAATATAAACAGTGTGAGTATAAACAGTGTGAGTGAGAGTATAAACAGTGTGAGTGAGAGTATAAACAGTGTGAGTGAGAGTATAAACAGTGTGAGTGAGAGTATAAACAGTGTGAGTGAGAGTATAAACAGTGTGAGTGAGAGTATACAGTACTTACCGGTGTGAGAAGGTTTAACCAGTATCACGTCACTTGGTGGTCCCTCTCCCATCTTAGTGGAGGCTGTCACCCACACCTGTAACACACACATAAATACACACATATACATACATACACACACACATATATATATATATATATAAACACACACACATACACAAACACACACATAAACACACACACACATACACACAAACAGGATATTTACAACTGTAGCATGTATTTTTATCTCTATCTAGTATTTTTTCTTTTATCTCTGCCATCTGTTATCTCCCTCTAGTATCTTTTATCTTTCTGTAGTGTTATTTCTCTCACTGTAGCATCTGTTATCTCTCACTAGTATAATTTATCTCTTTGTAGCATCTATTATCTCTCACTAGTATCCTTTATCTATCTCCTTTATAATGGTTTAATCTCTCGCCAGTATCTCTTCTGGGGAGTATGTATGTCTGACCTGATGTATGTATGTATGTATGTATGTATGTATGTATGTATGTATGTATGTCTGACCTGATGTGTGGTGTGGGAGAGGTCGTGCATGGTGAGGTGAGTGAGATGAGGCTCCACCCTCCTGCTGTGGGGGTCGCCGCGCCCACCCGCCCCCTCCCAGTGCACCGTGTACCTGCTGATACGACCGTGTGGGTGTGAGGGGGGCGCCCATGACACCACCGCCGCCCTTGGTCCAGACACCACCGCCTTCACATGTGCAGGGGCCTCAGGAACTGTCAGAAGGAGTAGGGAGTAGGGCACAACACCAGGTTAGACACATCTGCATCTACAGGAAGCTATACTCTGTTCATAACTTGTGTTCCATTTTCCTCTATCTATCTGTCTCTATTTCTATCTATCTCTTTATATCTATATCTATTTCTATCTATCTCTATCTGTCTCTATTTCTATCTATCTCTTATCTGTCTATCTATCTATCTATCTATCTATTTCTATCTATCTAAGCATAAGAGGCCAGCAGAACACAAGTTTTGAATAGACTAATAGTTACCTCTCTTACTACGAGGCTGTTCGGTCAGACAACTTGAGAAACAACCACAACAACCACAACAACAACAACAACAACAACAAAAAGATCGAGAGGTGTTTAAGGACCCTGTGATGTAGTCAGAAAATTGGAGGTAAATGAGTCCTTCAAATATTGCCACGAAACACCACCTATATGGAAAGAGTTTGTTTCGTGGCATGGTCAGGGTGAATTAGAAGCCTCCAATTTACAAACACGATCACAGGGTCCTTAACATACCGTCCTGGTTGGTAGTACAGATGACGTGGTGTGAAGCTACTCCCTCCCCAGCCCTGGTGGAGGCTGCTACACTCAGACTGTAGTTGGTCCAGGGAGTGAGGTTGTTGAGGGTGGCACGCTGACCTTCCTCCACCACGCTACCTCCTCTACCATCTGTATAAAAAAAAAAAAAAAAAAAAAAAAAACTTGTATTCTTTTCCACCACAGTTACTCATTCATTATCTGTCATAATACATGACAATATTCCAAGTATTTTTCCACCATATGCTAACGTATGTATGGTATGCACACACAGATCAGGACAGTACATAGTGATTAAAGGATGTAGAGATGGTAGGAGAGATGATAGTTATTGATGGATGATAATGATGATAATGATGATGACATGAATAACATTACAGTACCATAGTGATGAGACGGTAGGAGAGATGTGAGCTAATGATGATGATGATGACATCAATAACATAATTACCATGATGGTGAGGAGTCTGGTAGGACAGACGGTAACTAGTAATGATGCCATTACGGTGTGGTGGTGGAGGAGGAGTCCAGGTCACCACTAGACTGGTTGACGTAACACTCTCACAGCTCACATGACCTGGAGCACCACTGGGCTCTGTCAAGGAAGGGGCAGAGTTTAGTAGCAATAACAAATAATGTACTAGATATCAGAAAGTTCATCATTTATCCAACAATATGTCATATAATTTAGTTTATATGACATACTAGATCACACACCATACTAGAACACACACAATTCTGTACTACATACTTACAGAAAGACATACTTATACTGTACTGATAGCAAGGGTAGAAGGTAAAGCAGAGATGGAAAGAGAAAAGATATATAAACAAAGACAGATGCTGCACAGTACTGTACTCACTGTCCTGTAGTGTAGTAGCGAGGGCTGGAGGTGAGGCAGGCCCGGCACCCCTGGAGTTGAAGGCTTGTAACACCACAGAGTAACGGGCGTGTGGCCGAAGACCAGAAAGGGTGGCAGACGTCACACCCACAGCCACACCAGCACCTGTACCTTCTACGCCCAGTGTGGTAAAGTTGTACCCACCTGCCTCACCCTCACTGTTAACAAGGAAAGTAGTGGTGTAAGTGGGTGTGGTATTAATTGTGTGATGGTGTAAGTGGGAGTGGTATTAACTGTGTGATGGTGGTGTGTGTGGGAGTGGTATTAAGTGTGTGAGTAGTGGTGTAAGTGGGAAAGGTGCCCTTCTTCTAGTTCCCTTAGAACTGTCCCTGCCTTTCTTCTAATACCCTTATGTTTGTCTTTCCCTATCTTCTTTCCTCCTGCCCTTCATCTAGTACTCTAATGCTTGTCTCTCCACATCTTCTCTCTTTATATCCTTCTCATAGCCTCTATAAGCCCTGCCTCATGTCCTACCTGTCCTTCTTCTCATAGCCTCTATAAGCCGTGCCTCATGTCTTACCTGTCGTCTTTATAGCCGAGATAGTATCCAAGGATGGTGCCGTGGGTGAGGTTGTCTGGGGGAGGTTCCCACGTCACCTGTAGCTCTGTTGATGACACTGCCACCACCTGACACACACACACACACACAAACACATCATCATTACTTAACAATGTACACTTGAACAAAAGTGACAACATAAAAACATTACCTTCAAGTACATGGTCTGGAAAAACAGTCCCTATTTAAGTCTGTCTGTGTGTGTGTGTGTGTGTGTGTGTGTGTGTGTGTGTGTGTGTCAATAATAGGTCAAGGTAATCACTCACATTGACTGCCTGTGGGTGTCCTGTGGGTTGTTCTTGCTATGTATATGTGTGTGTATATAAATATACAATACATGTGTGTCTGTTTGTGTGTGTGTAAATATACATTACCAATAAGACATATACTCACATTAACTGCCTGTGGGTGTCCTGTGGGTTGTTCTTCCTGTGTGGTGTGTCTCAGAGGGGCAGAGGCCTGACCACGTCCCACTCTGTTCTCAGCCATCACTGTCAGTATGTAGGTCATGGCTGGTAGTAGTGCCTCCAGTCTCACCCTCCTCTGTTGTCCCTCCACTGTCACCTCTCTGGGACCTCCAACTGTCAAGATGGAAAGGAGGTAGAGGGATTAAATAAATATATATCACCTCTACCATCTTCCCTTAATGTAATCACATTTGTATGAAAAGATGTCAACAAAAGCATATTTTATATTGGCATCTGGTGATCAATAACAACATCCAGTGATGTGAGTGTCCTTATAATAGCCAACAGAGTAAGGTAGGGATAGATAAACTTACTGGCTGATTGTTGACTGTCAAAGGTGACTATGTAGGCAGAGATGGGGGCGTTGGAGTCCTCAGGAGGGGTCCAGGTGAGAGTCAGGTGGCGGGACCCCTCCTCCCCCACCGTCAGTCCTGTTGGGGGGCCGGGTACATCTGGTGGGGAGAGGGGATTGTGGTGAAGGGAAAAGATATGATAGAAAGGAAAGAGGTTGAAAATTGTTCCAAGTACAGTATTATGATTTGACACACATAACGTAACAACATAACACAACACAACACTCACCCTGCACCAACAAGTGAAAGTCAGCTTCCAATGCACCATGTGTGTTAGTTGCAGTACAGGTGTAATGATAACATAACATAACATAACATAACACAACAACATAATACTCACCCTGTACCAACAAGTGAAAGTCAGCTTCCAATGCACCATGTGTGTTAGTTGCAGTACAGGTGTAAAAACTAAAGACAACATGACATAACATAGCAACATAACATAACATATCATAACACTCACCCTGTACCAACAAGTGAAAGTCAGCTTCCAATGCACCATGTGTGTTAGTTGCAGTACAGGTATAGGTGCCTGAGTCAGTAATGTGTGTTGAGTGAAGGACCAACTCAGATACTTGTGCTCCTTCTGTTCCTCTCTCTGACACCTCGTACCTTGGGAGGGGAGGCAGGGGGGCACCGCCCCTTGACCACTCCAGTGACAGAGGGGCATCACCATGGGCCTCACAACTTAGTCTGGCAGGACCACCAACCACCACCTCCTGACGCTGACTCCTGACACCAAACCAAGGAGGTTCTGTGTGCGTTAAAGAATGGTATTATGTTATATTATAAACCTGTTTTTGTTAATATAATGTACCATGGGCCTCACAACTCAGTCTGGCAGGACCACCAACCACTACCTCCTGACGCTGACTCCTGACACCAAACCAAAGAGGCTCTGTGTGCGTTAAAGAATGGCACTGTGTTATATACTACAATGAACCAAGGGGTATTGTGATACAAACAGAATATTAACAGAGTATTAATAATTAACACCACTATACAGTACTTACCATTAACACTAAGGGCCACCACTTTAGACAGTCCTGGACCAACACCATTATCAGCTTCACACAAATATCGTCCCTCGTGTCGCCTCTCAGCTCTGGTTACTCCCAAGGTCCCATTACCCCACACTGCCACGCCCCCCTCACCAGTAGCTACTCCCACAAACTCTCCAGAGACTGTCAAGGGAAGATTATATATATACAGTATACTGTATATGTTTATAGATTCCATACAACACTGCCACGCCCCCCTCACCCGTAGCTACACCCACAAACTCTCCAGAGACTGTGTTAAGAGATAGGGAAGATTATATATATAGTAACATACACATAGATTTGATATAATACTATACTATAATAAACTCTATGGATACTATAGAGGTGTGTTGGATGCTAAAAGAATACAGATTTGGTACTACACTTCACACTTTACTGTATTCAACTTTGTATTTGTCCTCTCTCTCTCTCTCTCTCTCTCTCTCTCTCTCTCTCTCTCTCTCTCTCTCTCTCTCTCTCTCTCACCTGACGTCCAACTAAGGGTCCCCTCATCTAACATTCTTCACTCGCAAACTCAAGTTGGTGAAAGTTGGTTGGGCTTTCCTCCTGACCTGACCTGACCTGACCTGACCTGACCATTAACTTGACTTTACCTGACCTGACTACACCTGCTGAATCTTTACTGTATCTCATTTGATCTTTGACCTGACATGAAAATACCTTCTATATAACTTCAATTGACCTGACCTCACTTGTTTAAACTGACTTGAAACTGACGAAAAAAAAAATAAAAAAAAATAGAAAAACAATGATGATGAAAAATCCGATAAAAATGGAATAACAATAAAACATGAAGTCAAAAGATGATAAAGTCTGATAAAGCCGATTCCACAATGTTTTTTTTTTTTTTTTTTTTTTTTTTTTTTGGTTTGCAAGCACCATGACGAAAAAACGGAACAGTGTAAAAAATGACTCCTGAGTGAATTATTTGATGAATTCGATGACTCCACTATGAAACCATCGTGATAATAGAACTTCCTGACAGATTTTGTAGACATGGATACTGAGTTTGTTGGATATAATGAAAAGTGACAAGTGAGGTTGTTGGGATAAATCTTAACAAACCAAAGCAACTGTGTAATTTGTCCTGAATGTGTAAGTAAGTAAAGGATTAACTAACAAGTGTGTTTGTTGGGGTAAATCATAAGAAAACAAACAAAACAAACAAATTGTCCCTGAATGTGTAACTAAAGGATTTGACTGACCTGTTTGTTTATTCTGGTAAATCATAACAAACCAAACAAAACAAACAATCTGTCCCTGAATGTCTAAGTAAAGGCTTTGACTGACCTGTTTCCTTCCTCCAGGCCACCTTAGGGTTGGGGAAGCCCTTAGCCAGACAGTGTAGTGCCACAGTGCCACCCAGAGCCACACTGGCACTGCTCGGCTCAACAACCCACGCTGGGGGCACTAGAAGAGGTGGGTAGATTAGTTGGATTTTATATGTGTACACTAGAGAATTTTGTACACACACTGACAGGCACACACACACACTGCCCCTCCCCCCCATACACACACACACACACACACACACTGCCCCTCCCCCCCATACACACACACACACACACACACACACACTGGTTGTTGTGTGATGGGATGTCAACAAACAATTTCAACAACACAAACAAACTTTATGTAACATCTTTTTCATTGACCAACACACACAGACTTTAACAAACAAACACACACACACAGACAGACAGGTGGTGGTGACAATACGTGAGGTAACACACACACACACACATACACAGGACAGGTGGTGGTGATGCATAAGATAACACACACACACACACACACACACACACACACACACACACATACACATACACACACACACACACACACACACACACACAGGTTATTAACATTCAATACAAGATACACACATTATATACATGGAACTACACAACACACACACACACAATCTCAACTTACCTTAAGCTATACACATACACACACACACACACACACACACACACACACACACAAAGTAAATATTTTTCCAAAGTACACCATTACGGCAATCAACTAAATCATTTCCTCTTCACATCAAAACTGCATAAATTAAATTAAATAGAGAATAAATTTGACGATAAACGGGGTGGCTTGTGATTCCTCCAAACTATACCACGAAACACAGACCCCCCTCTCTCTCTCTCTCTCTCTCTCTCTCTCTCACTCTCTCTCTCTCTCTCTCTCTCTCTCTCTCTATTTTCCACCAACCAAGCCTTTTCCCTTCCTCCCAATACACCATCAATCAATCAATCTCTCTATGGTTGGTGGATGGAAGGAGACACATTCACAACAACAACACAACATCCACTATATTGAACCCCAAATCACACACTATATATTTTGACCCCACAAGTACAGTCAAGTTCACTAATAACTATACAGCTTCGGTTGAAAGTTTGAGCAGTCCAATTCGAACCCCAACGAACGAACTCATTCCAATGGAGATCTTGCTGTGCCTTTATTTATTTACTGTCTCACTATAGCTAGGTATTCGAAGCACACCCACCTGGATATTTATTAGTGCTCATGATTGTCAAGTAAAGTCATGGTCTAATGTACTGCAACACCTTCCAATGAGATGGCTTCGAAAAAGATCCGAAACTATAGCTGTTGGTGTGTGCAATTTTGGTTCATAAAATTAACTCAAATAGCTCGCTTTTATTCACCAGGTTGCAGTACATTAGACCATGACTTTACAGTACCTCGATGCACAAAATATCATTCGTTCTCTCATCCAGTCAGCCACAATATATAATAAACTGAAGGCAACTAACTGATTGTGTTTTGATTGACTAAATGATAAAAAGGTTTGATAGTGAATTGTCTCTTGTCCTTCAAAAACACAGTAGACAAACTTTATTATTTTAGTCAGACTGTGGCTACCTGAGGGATTGATGAACTTTTGAGCACTACTGTACATTCAAAGCCAAAAGAATATTGACTATTATTTATCATGCGTTTATTTAATAGTTTACTATCTACACTTGATTTAACTAGTTATTTATATTGTTCTGAAATGGTAGGCTAATTAGTTAACTTTATATTGGTGATGGTGATAATAATACAGTACTGAATAAAACATGATGTGTGTATAGATAAGGTGATGGATAGGGTATTTGGTGTGTGTGTGTGTGTGTGTATGTAGCATAAGGTAGGATGTGACTGCGTGTGTATGTGTGTGTGTTTGTGGTGGGTAAGATGAGACGAGATGTGTGTGTGTGTGTGTGTTTATTCTCGTGTGAAATGTGTGTCTGAAAAGGGTATATACTTATACAGGGTGTCCCTCGACTTTCCTTTCTAGCTTTGTCAAATGAAATTAAATGTATTTCTAAGATAAAAATATATATACTTTCATTTGACAAAGTGGGAAAGGAAAGTCGAGGGACACCCTGTATATATATATACGGTATATTATTTTTTACTTAGTGTTAGATGTGTGACAAAATAGTGCAATGTGTGTGTGTCATAACATGTATGTACAAAGGGAAAGCATCAGGGAAGTGCAGTAATATCAACACACTGTCACGTCACGTCACGTCACGTCACGTCACATGGTAGGTATGGGGGGGGGGCAGGGGGAGGCAGGGGGGAGACTCACATTCATTTACATAATATGATATAAAAAAAACAATTTGTAGGAATCAGTTACTCCAGATTTACCAACACTGTATTTCTCCTTAATTAAGACTGAATATTGGAAAAGGAAGAAAATATAACTCAGACAGATAATACGACAATATATATGAATTTTTATTGTGGGACATATTTGAGTCTCACCCCGTCTGGAATCAATCTCTACCTACTTCTATCTAGTGTGTGTGTGCGAGTGTGTGTGTGTGAGTGTGTGAGTGAGTGTGTGTGTGTGTGTGTGTGTGTGTGTGTGTTCGAGTCAGTAGGAGTGTGTGTGTGTGTGTGTGTGTTCGAGTCAGTAGGAGTGTGTGTGTGTGTGTGTGTTAACAAGGATGGACGTGCGTGGATGATAACTACAAGTGCGTTTTTATTATATTTTATTTGTTCTTATCCTGGCCAAAATGCATGCACCTATTTCCTTTTAATTTACAGGTAGTATGGGCCAAGGAAAATCTTCTATTATAATCTAAGTAATTAATTATGATCTTGGATATTTTTATTTTGTATCCTATAGAGACCATTAATAGAAACTGTAAATGAGTACCTAGAGGTGTAAAAAATATTGGCTATACTTTTGTTTTGCATCACACTTACCAAAAAAAAAAAAAAAAAAAAAAAAAAAAAAAAAAAAATCAATGAGGAAACAGGTACACTCGCAATCCAAAATTTGTATCCAGGTGTTGCTGAAGTTTGGAGTTATTTGACATTAGCAGTGAACCAATTACAACGCTCATCAGGTTTCATAAAATTTGCTTGTGCTCGTTAAAATACTCGATCAGGCTATCCGAAGCAAGCCTGGATATACACATTTTGGATCGAGAGTGTATACATACATTTTGGCCAGGTTAAGAAGTGGGGGATAATAGTCAGTGGTGTATGTGAGTCAAATAGTCAGTGTAATGTGAGTCAAATATAGTCAGTGTAATAATGTGAGTCAGAATAGTTTTCCGGTGACCACTACAAGCAAGTCAGTAAGTCACAGTTTTAATTAAGTCAGACAAACACAACTAGTACAGTAAATGGGAAGTGTACAGTCACGAGCAAAAGTCCTGCAACGTGTGAATGGAGGGACGGGGGGTGGATCCATTACAGTGAATCTTAAAATGAATCAATTATACAGCAACCAAAATTTTTGCATTTTTTTTTAGATAGTTTCATTCAAAGGTTTTGCGGGACTCTTGTTGCGTGACTGTACAGCCATGGGTGATAGTGCTGGACCAGGATACAAGGAGTGTTGGAGAGCAACTGAACAGAGTTCGAAAAAGTGAGTCTTCTAAACCTCTCTCAACGTTGAGAATGGCTTGGAAAATTCACTTGTTCGAACTGTGTTCAGTTGCTCTCCAACACTCTTTGGACCCTGGTCCACCACTTTCAGCCACGGCTGTACGTTCGGGCCAAACATGATAGTGGTATGTACACCCTGATAACAATGTGATATCAAGGGAAGTTGATCATGAAACTGCAATACGTAAACAAACCCTCATATTATTATTATTATTATTATTCTTATAGGCAGGGTTCAAGTTCCCCAAGGTGGCATCATGGACTGAAAGTAATGTATGTACTGTACTTATTGTAGACTTCGCAGGTGTTGCAGTATCATTTGCATTCAGTATCATGTTTGGCCAATGTGTACAAGTTTGTGTGTAGTCGTGGGTATAGAGCAAACAGACAGACAGACACACAGACAGACGTGGTGGTGGGTAGGTGGGATAGTCTAGATACTGAGGGCACTTGTCTACCCTCCTACAGACAGGCAGGTAACCAGTACTAGGGTGTGTGTTTGGGGAGCCTCCCTACCACTGACGGTCAGCCTGGCGGTAGAGGTGGCAGTGCGGGCAGCGTTGGTAGCCACACAGGTATAGTTGCCAGTGTGGGCCGCGGTGGCAGGGTCGATTACCAAGATGGAGGTGGAGTCATCAATTTGTGAGGTGCGTACGTCGAGGCGGGGGTCCATGGGCCGCCCGTCCTTGTGCCAGGTGAGGGTCAAAGGAAGGTCCCCCTCCTGTACAAAGCAGGCGGCCTGGGCCCTCATGCCTGCCCTCGTTCCCTCAGCGAAGGACACACGGGCCAGACGTGGAGGCACTGCAATACACACAACGTACACCACTCAACCTCTCACGTACACTGCGAGACACACACACTCCTACTTTCATTCGTAAGACGGGTATACCACATTGGCAAGTATTCCTTCGTTCTCTGGTAAAACTAAGGATCATCCAACTTCCATCTTGTTGTCTGGATGGACGGCTGAAGGCGACCCATAGAGAAGGAGGACGGTAAGACATGCCAGTGACATACCCGTTTAACACAGAAATAGTCAGTGTTTTTCCATAGCTGTTGGTACCTGGATACTCTCCCCTTGACGTTGCTTATTCACAATATAAAAGAACTTTACTGTTTGTGACATGTTTGACTGTGCCATAGTTAATTTAGGTTTGATAGTTGATCCATGAGCAGGTATTCCTTATTTTAATTAGACGGAAATGTAAGAACTTAGTCACTATTTATCACTTAATTTAATTCCACGGATGTATTAAATCACTATTTCTATCACCCAACATTATTTTACGGGGCATGAACCAAGTAACGTCAGCTAAGGAAAACGACAGACTACCATGACAATATCAGCAGCCTGCAGCAGAGTACAGGACAGTAGGTCAAGACAGGAGGTACAGGTTTCACAAGGGTGCAGGCTACACGACCTGCGGAACACCAAATATAAACAGGGAAAAGAGAAGTGTGGAGGACAGTGAAGGAAGGAAGGAGGCCAAGAAGAAAAGAGTAAACAATATCAAAGTTTATAGAGTATAGGGGAGCGATGAGTGAAGAATAACCAAGAAAGTTAAGTGGGAATAAATATAGAATAGAGTACATAGAAAGAGGAGAGATAAAACACATAATACAGAATATGGGAGACAGAGACAGAAGCAGAAGAGAATCAAGAAAGAGTTAAGACAGCGAACGACAGGGAAGGAAGAACATTGTGAAAAAAATAGAGGAAAGAGTGAAGAAACATACAAGAACAGACGCGGTAAGTGACTCTCAAATACTTCGCCAGTCATACCCACAACAACAACAACAACAACAACACCAACACCTCAGTTAACATGTCCTTCCTGTAAAGAGAAAATAACAGAGAAAAGAAGAAACGGTCCGAGTTGTTGTTGGTGATGAAGATGATGATTAAGATGGTTCGGGTCATGTCGATTGGTTGTAATTTTTGTAGCTGTTGTAGTTTTTGTTGATGATGATGTTGTAGTTGTTGGTGGTGGAGATGGAGATGGTGTTGGTGGTGGAGATGGTGGTGGCAGGGGGTCGATCCCATTGGTTGGTACTACTAGTGGTAGATAGATGGTGGTAGTGGTGTTGATGAGGGCATGGGGTCGTACCAGAGACAGCGAGGGCAGCAGAGTGAGCAGCCTGTGCCCAGTGGTTGGCAGCTTTGCATGTATAGTGTCCAGTGTGTGAGGCGGTGAGGCGACTGATCATGAGGGAACTGGAGAAGTGGTTCATGCTGCTCACAGACACACCCTCCACTTCCTCCACCGGCCGTCCGTCCTTCTCCCAAGTGAAGGTAATGGGCGGGTCACCCTTACTCACCAGGCATGTCACTCCAGCACGGTCACCAGCCTGTAGTTTCTCCTCGAAGTGGAAGGGTTGCAACACGGGAGCCACTGCAATGCAACCTTACCTTCCTGCATACCTGTTCTCATATACTGTTACACACACACACATACACATATAAGCCAACTTATACATACAGTACCATACCTTCCTTCTCACTTTTATATATATTTACACACATACACGCTAATTTGTACATACCTTACCTTCCAGCTCACCTAGGTTATACACACACACACACACACACACACACACACACACACACACACACACACACACACACACACACACACACACACACACACACACATTCCATCCTATACATACCTTACTATCCTTCACATCTGTCCCCCAGTCAACCCCATCATATCTCTTTCATCTCTTACGTTCAATTCTTTATCTGCCTTAATTATCTTCTCAATCATCACAAGTCATTATCCTCCTTTCAATTTGGTATTCTTTCCCATTCCCCTTCCAGCTCATCTCATCTTCCCCTCATAGTCATTTTTCCTTGATGACCGTAGATGCGTCCGTACATACATACATGCCAGACTTAATCTCTTGCAAACCTACTAAAGATTCAACTGAAGAATTCCCCCTCAAACTCTCCACTACAATGATCAGAGAAAACAAGTACCTGTATGAGTCTTGAACAAAATAAGTTTTCTGAGTACAACCTCCAGTAAGTGAGAAGTTCAAGTTGCCGTTCATATATACAGCCTTAATTAACATTCCTACTCTACATGTGTCTATGAACAACCTATATGCAAATTAATCTCTGTGTAAAAAAAAGGATCTTCTAAAACTACAACCAACCCTCCTTCCTTCCCCAAGCAGTGTTCAGTAAGTTAGTATAAAAATGATCTACTAAAACTACAACCATCCCTCCTTCCCCATGCATGTAGTTTGAATTGAGTTACTTACCCATGACTCTGACGGTGAGTGTCTGTGTGTCCGAGTGTCCGCCCTTGGTGGAGGCGGTACAGGAGTATTGTCCCTTGTCTGCTTCACGTGTCACCTGTTCCACCACCAGGGTCCCGTTGGTATGTACTCGTTGACGGTGGCTGGTTGGCAGACGAACTCCATCTGTCAACACCACCAGACAACACAACACAACATTACCAAGTGTGTAGAGTAAAGTGTGGAAGTAAGGAGAGTAAAGTAGATAGAAGGATTGGAGTGGATAATAGAAGTGTAGTAGATAGTAGATAGAAGTGTAGGAGTAGGCACAAAATATCAATGATCATAAACATAATATTAAAAACAACCCACCTTTCTTCCATATAATCTTGTGTATAGGATAACCTGAGGCTGGACAGGTCACAGAGAAGGTTTGACCTGCTACAGCAAATACTTGTATACTACTACTACTACTACTAATAATAATAATAATACTGTACTATTTACATACCTTTCTTCCATATAATCTTGTGTATAGGATAACCTGAGGCAGGACAGGTCACAGAGAAGGTTTGACCTGCTACAGCTGATACTTGACCCTGTCCCTTATAGGTATACTACTACTACTACTACTACTACTACTACTACTACTACTACTACTATTAATAACCCACCTTTCTTCCATATAATCTTGTGTATAGGATAACCTGAGGCAGGACAGGTCACAGAGAAGGTTTGACCTGCTACAGCAAATACTTGTATACTACTACTACTACTACTACTACTACTACTACTACTATTAATAACCCACCTTTCTTCCATATAATCTTGTGTATAGGATAACGAGAGGCAGGACAGATAACAGTCAGGTGAATACTAGTCTAGGTATAATAATAAACATAATAATAATAATAATAATAATAATAATAATAATAATAATAATAATATATACATACCTTTCTTCCATATAATCTTGTGTATAGGATAACCTGAGGCAGGACAGGTCACAGAGAAGGTTTGACCTGCTACAGCTGACACTTGACCCATGTCCCTCACGTGTGGTGGACCATAAACATTAAGACGGGCAGAGTGTACAACACGACCAGCACTGTTTT
>JAWZYT010006802.1:2500-12500 GCA_034508575.1 Petrolisthes manimaculis
GGGCGGGGTGGCGGGGCGTCGGGGCAGCGGGGCAGGGCAGCGGGGCGGGGCAGTGGGGCAGTTGCGGGGCGGGGTGGCGGGGCGTCGGGGCAGCGGGGCGGGGCAGCGGGGCGTCGGGGCGGCGGGGCAGCGGGGCGGGGCAGCGGGGCGGGGCAGTGGGGCAGTTGCGGGGCGGGGCGGCGGGGCAGCGGGAGCCGGGGCAGCGGGGCGGGGCAGTGGGGCGGCGGGGCTGGACAGCGGGGCAGCGGGGCGTCGGGGCAGTGGGGCAGTGGGGCAGGGTGGCGGGGCAGCGGGGTGGCGGGGCAGCGGGGCGGCAGGGCAGCGGGGCGGCGGGGCAGCGGGGTGACAGCCGGGGTGGCGGCGGGGGCAGTGGGGCAGGGCAGTGGGGCGGGGCAGCGGGGCGGGGCGGCGGGGCAGCGGGGCAGCAGGTTAGGGGTTAGGTTAGGTTAGGTTAGGTTAGGTTAAGGGTTAGGTTAAGTTAGGTTATGTTAGGTTGGGTTAGGTTAGGTTAGGTTTGGTTAGGTTAGGTTAGGTTAGGTTAGGTTAGGTTAGGTTAGGTTAGGTAAAGGGTTAGGTTAGGTTAGGTTAAGGGTTAGGTTAGGTTAGGTTAGGTTAGGTTAGGTTAGGTTGGGTTAGGTTAGGTTAGGTTAGGTTAGGGGCAGCGGGGCGGCAGGGCAGTTGCGGGGCGGGGCAGCGGGGCGGCGTGGCAGCGGGGCGGCAGGGCATCGGGGCAGCGGGGCGGGGCAGCGGGGCAGCGGGGCGGGGCGGGGATGCGGGGCAGTTGCGAGGCGGGGTAGCGGGGCGGCGGGGCAGCAGGGCGGCGGGGCAGCGGGATGCGGGGCAGCGGGGCGGGGCAGCGGGGGCGGCGGGGCTTGACAGCGGGGCAGCAGGGCGGCGGGGCAGCGGGGCGTCGGGGCAGCGGGGCGGCAGGGCGGGGCAGTGGGGCAGTTGCGGGGCGGGGCGTCGGGGCAGCGGGGCGTCGGGGCAGCGGGGCGTCGGGGCAGCGGGGCGGGGCAGCGGGGCGTAGCAGTGGGGCAGTTGCGGGGCGGGGCGGCGGGGCAGCGGGGCGGGGCAGTGGGGCGGCGGGGCTGGACAGCGGGGCAGCGGGGCGTCGGGGCAGCGGGGCAGTGGGGCAGGGTGGCGGGGCAGCGGGGTGGCGGGGCAGCGGGGCGGCAGGGCAGCGGGGCGGCGGGGCAGCGGGGTGACAGCCGGGCGGCGGCGGGGCAGTGGGGCAGGGCAGTGGGGCGGGGCAGCGGGGCGGGGCGGCGGGGCAGCGGGGCAGCAGGTTAGGGGTTAGGTTAGGTTAGGTTAGGTTAGGTTAAGGGTTAGGTTAGGTTAGGTTAGGTTAGGTTGGGTTAGGTTAGGTTAAGGGTTAGGTTAGGTTAGGTTAGGTTAGGTTAGGTTAGGTTAGGTTAGGTTAGGTTAGGTTGGGCAAGGTTGGGTTAGGTTAGGTTAGGTTAGGTTAGGTTAAGGGTTAGGTTAGGTTGGGTTAAGGGTTAGGTTAGGTTAGGTTAGGTTAGGTTGGGTTAGGTTAGGTTAGGTTAGGTTAGGGGCAGCGGGGCGGAAGGGCAGTTGCGGGGCGGGGCAGCGGGGCGGCGTGGCAGCGGGGCGGCTGGGCATCGGGGCAGCGGGGCGGGGCAGCGGGGCAGCGGGGCGGGGCGGGGATGCGGGGCAGTTGCGAGGCGGGGTAGCGGGGCGGCAGGGCAGCAGGGCGGCGGGGCAGCGTGATGCGGGGCAGCGGGGCGGGGCAGCGGGGCGGCGGGGCAGCGGGGCGGGGCAGTGGGGCAGTTGCGGGGCGGGGCGGCGGGGCAGCAGGGCGTCGGGGCAGCGGGGCGGGGCAGTGGGGCGGCGGGGCTGGACAGCGGGGCAGCGGGGCGTCGGGGCAGCGGGGCAGTGGGGCAGGGTGGCGGGGCAGCGGGGTGGCAGGGCAGCGGGGCGGCAGGGCAGCGGGGCGGCGGGGCAGCGGGGTGACAGCCGGGCGGCGGCGGGGCAGTGGGGCAGGGCAGTAAGGCGGGGCAGCGGGGCGGGGCGGCGGGGCAGCGGGGCAGCAGGTTAGGGGTTAGGTTAGGTTAGGTTAGGTTAGGTTAAGGGTTAGGTTAGGTTAGGTTAGGTTAGGTTAGGTTGGGTTAAGGGTTAGGTTAGGTTGGGTTAGGTTAGGTTAGGTTAGGTTAGGTTAAGGGTTAGGTTAGGTTAGGTTAGGTTAGGTTGGGTTGGGTTAGGTTAGGTTAGGTTAGGTTAAGGGTTAGGTTAGGTTAGGTTAGGTTAGGTTAGGTTAGGTTAGGTTGGGTTGGGTTAGGTTAGGTTAGGTTAGGTTAGGTCCCGGTAGTATACCACGGTTAGGCTATGTTAGGTTAGGTCCCGGTAGTCTGCCCCGGTTAGGTCCCGGTAGTCTGTCCCGGTTCTGTTATGTTAGGTTAGGTCCCGGTAGTCTGCCCCGGTTAGGTCCCGGTAGTCTGTCCCGGTTCTGTTATGTTAGGTTAGGTCCCGGTAGTCTGCCCCGGTTAGGTCCCGGTAGTCTGCCCCGGTTAGGCTATGTTAGGTTAGGTCCCGGTAGTTTGCCCCGGTTAGGTTTCGGTAGGTTAGGTTAGGTTTGGTTAGGTTAGGTTAGGTTAGGTTAGGTTAGGTTAGGTTAGGTTAGGTTAGGTTAGTATGCCCCGGTTAGGCTATGTTAGGTTAGGTCCCGGTAGTCTGCCCCGGTTAGGTCCCGGTAGTATGCCCCGGTTAGGCTATGTTAGGTTAGGTCCCGGTAGTCTGCCCCGGTTAGGCTATGTTAGGTTAGGTCCCGGTAGTTTGCCCCGGTTAGGTCCCGGTAGTCTGTCCCGGTTCTGTTATGTTAGGTTAGGTCCCGGTAGTCTGCCCCGGTTAGGTCCCGGTAGTCTGTCCCGGTTCTGTTATGTTAGGTTAGGTCCCGGTAGTCTGCCCCGGTTAGGTCCCGGTAGTCTGTCCCGGTCCTGTTATGTTAGGTTAGGTCCCGGTAGTCTGCCCCGGTTAGGTCCCGGTAGTCTGTCCCGGTTGTGTTATGTTAGGTTAGGTCCCGGTAGTCTGCCCCGGTTAGGTCCCGGTAGTCTGTCCCGGTTCTGTTATGTTAGGTTAGGTCCCGGTAGTCTGCCCCGGTTAGGTCTCGGTAGGTTAGGTTAGGTTAGGTTAGGTCCTAGTAGTCTGCCCCGGTTAGGCTATGTTAGGTTAGGTCCCGGTAGTCTGCCCCGGTTAGGCTATGTTAGGTTAGGTCCCGGTAGTTTGCCCCGGTTAGGTCCCGGTAGTCTGTCACGGTCCTGTTATGTTAGGTTAGGTCCCGGTAGTCTGCCCCGGTTAGGTCCCGGTAGTCTGTCCCGGTTCTGTTATGTTAGGTTAGGTCCCGGTAGTCTGCCCCGGTTAGGTCTCGGTAGGTTAGGTTAGGTTTGGTTAGGTTAGGTTAGGTTAGGTTAGGTTAGGTTAGGTTAGGTTAGGTTAGGTTAGTATGCCCCGGTTAGGCTATGTTAGGTTAGGTCCCGGTAGTCTGCCCCGGTTAGGTCCCGGTAGTATGCCCCGGTTAGGCTATGTTAGGTTAGGTCCCGGTAGTCTGCCCCGGTTAGGCTATGTTAGGTTAGGTCCCGGTAGTTTGCCCCGGTTAGGTCCCGGTAGTCTGTCCCGGTTCTGTTATGTTGGGTTAGGTCCCGGTAGTCTGCCCCGGTTAGGTCCCGGTACTCTGTCCCGGTTCTGTTATGTTAGGTTAGGTCCCGGTAGTCTGCCCCGGTTAGGTCCCGGTAGTCTGTCCCGGTTCTGTTATGTTAGGTTAGGTCCCGGTAGTCTGTCCCGGTCCTGTTATGTTAGGTTAGGTCCCGGTAGTCTGCCCCGGTTAGGTCCCGGTAGTCTGTCCCGGTTCTGTTATGTTAGGTTAGGTCCCGGTAGTCTGCCCCGGTTAGGTCCCGGTAGTCTGTCCCGGTCCTGTTATGTTAGGTTAGGTCCCGGTAGTCTGCCCCGGTTAGGTCCCGGTAGTCTGCCCCGGTTAGGCTATGTTAGGTTAGGTCCCGGTAGTTTGCCCCGGTTAGGTCTCGGTAGGTTAGGTTAGGTTAGGTTAGGTTAGGTTAGGTTAGGTTAGGTTAGGTTAGTATGCCCCGGTTAGGCTATGTTGGGTTAGGTCCCGGTAGTCTGCCCCGGTTAGGTCCCGGTAGTATGCCCCGGTTAGGCTATGTTAGGTTAGGTCCCGGTAGTCTGCCCCGGTTAGGCTATGTTAGGTTAGGTCCCGGTAGTTTGCCCCGGTTAGGTCCCGGTAGTCTGTCCCGGTTCTGTTATGTTAGGTTAGGTCCCGGTAGTCTGCCCCGGTTAGGTCCCGGTAGTCTGTCCCGGTTCTGTTATGTTAGGTTAGGTCCCGGTAGTCTGCCCCGGTTAGGTCCCGGTAGTCTGTCCCGGTTCTGTTATGTTAGGTTAGGTCCCGGTAGTCTGCCCCGGTTAGGTCCCGGTAGTCTGTCCCGGTTCTGTTATGTTAGGTTAGGTCCCGGTAGTCTGCCCCGGTTAGGCTATGTTAGGTTAGGTCCCGGTAGTTTGCCCCGGTTAGGTCTCGGTAGGTTAGGTTAGGTTAGGTTAGGTTAGGTTAGGTTAGGTTAGGTTAGGTTAGGTTAGGTTAGGTTAGGTTAGGTTAGTATGCCCCGGTTAGGCTATGTTAGGTTAGGTCCCGGTAGTCTGTCCCGGTTCTGTTATGTTAGGTTAGGTCCCGGTAGTCTGCCCCGGTTAGGTCCCGGTAGTCTGTCCCGGTTCTGTTATGTTAGGTTAGGTCCCGGTAGTCTGCCCCGGTTAGGTCCCGGTAGTCTGCCCCGGTTAGGCTATGTTAGGTTAGGTCCCGGTAGTCTGCCCCGGTTAGGCTATGTTAGGTTAGGTCCCGGTAGTTTGCCCCGGTTAGGTCTCGGTAGGTTAGGTTAGGTTAGGTTAGGTTAGGTTAGGTTAGGTTAGGTTAGGTTAGGTTAGGTTAGGTTAGGTTAGGTTAGGTTAGTATGCCCCGGTTAGGTCCCGGTAGTATGCCCCGGTTAGGCTATGTTAGGTTAGGTCCCGGTAGTCTGCCCCGGTTAGGCTATGTTAGGTTAGGTCCCGGTAGTTTGCCCCGGTTAGGTCCCGGTAGTCTGTCCCGGTTCTGTTATGTTAGGTTAGGTCCCGGTAGTCTGCCCCGGTTAGGTCCCGGTAGTCTGTCCCGGTTCTGTTATGTTAGGTTACGTCCCGGTAGTCTGCCCCGGTTAGGTCCCGGTAGTCTGTCCCGGTTCTGTTATGTTAGGTTAGGTCCCGGTAGTCTGCCCCGGTTAGGTCCCGGTAGTCTGTCCCGGTTCTGTTATGTTAGGTTAGGTCCCGGTAGTCTGCCCCGGTTAGGTCCCGGTAGTCTGTCCCGGTTCTGTTATGTTAGGTTAGGTCCCGGTAGTCTGCCCCGGTTAGGTCCCGGTAGTCTGCCCCGGTTAGGCTATGTTAGGTTAGGTCCCGGTAGTTTGCCCCGGTTAGGTCTCGGTAGGTTAGGTTAGGTTAGGTTAGGTTAGGTTAGGTTAGGTTAGGTTAGGTTAGGTTAGGTTAGGTTAGTATGCCCCGGTTAGGCTATGTTAGGTTAGGTCCCGGTAGTCTGTCCCGGTTCTGTTATGTTAGGTTAGGTCCCGGTAGTCTGCCCCGGTTAGGTCCCGGTAGTCTGTCCCGGTTCTGTTATGTTAGGTTAGGTCCCGGTAGTCTGCCCCGGTTAGGTCCCGGTAGTCTGCCCCGGTTAGGCTATGTTAGGTTAGGTCCCGGTAGTCTGCCCCGGTTAGGCTATGTTAGGTTAGGTCCCGGTAGTTTGCCCCGGTTAGGTCTCGGTAGGTTAGGTTAGGTTAGGTTAGGTTAGGTTAGGTTAGGTTAGGTTAGGTTAGGTTAGGTTAGGTTAGGTTAGGTTAGGTTAGTATGCCCCGGTTAGGTCCCGGTAGTATGCCCCGGTTAGGCTATGTTAGGTTAGGTCCCGGTAGTCTGCCCCGGTTAGGCTATGTTAGGTTAGGTCCCGGTAGTTTGCCCCGGTTAGGTCCCGGTAGTCTGTCCCGGTTCTGTTATGTTAGGTTAGGTCCCGGTAGTCTGCCCCGGTTAGGTCCCGGTAGTCTGTCCCGGTTCTGTTATGTTAGGTTACGTCCCGGTAGTCTGCCCCGGTTAGGTCCCGGTAGTCTGTCCCGGTTCTGTTATGTTAGGTTAGGTCCCGGTAGTCTGCCCCGGTTAGGTCCCGGTAGTCTGTCCCGGTTCTGTTATGTTAGGTTAGGTCCCGGTAGTCTGCCCCGGTTAGGTCCCGGTAGTCTGTCCCGGTTCTGTTATGTTAGGTTAGGTCCCGGTAGTCTGCCCCGGTTAGGTCCCGGTAGTCTGCCCCGGTTAGGCTATGTTAGGTTAGGTCCCGGTAGTTTGCCCCGGTTAGGTCTCGGTAGGTTAGGTTAGGTTAGGTTAGGTTAGGTTAGGTTAGGTTAGGTTAGGTTAGGTTAGGTTAGGTTAGTATGCCCCGGTTAGGCTATGTTAGGTTAGGTCCCGGTAGTCTGTCCCGGTTCTGTTATGTTAGGTTAGGTCCCGGTAGTCTGCCCCGGTTAGGTCCCGGTAGTCTGTCCCGGTTCTGTTATGTTAGGTTAGGTCCCGGTAGTCTGCCCCGGTTAGGTCCCGGTAGTCTGCCCCGGTTAGGCTATGTTAGGTTAGGTCCCGGTAGTCTGCCCCGGTTAGGCTATGTTAGGTTAGGTCCCGGTAGTTTGCCCCGGTTAGGTCTCGGTAGGTTAGGTTAGGTTAGGTTAGGTTAGGTTAGGTTAGGTTAGGTTAGGTTAGGTTAGGTTAGGTTAGGTTAGGTTAGGTTAGTATGCCCCGGTTAGGTCCCGGTAGTATGCCCCGGTTAGGCTATGTTAGGTTAGGTCCCGGTAGTCTGCCCCGGTTAGGCTATGTTAGGTTAGGTCCCGGTAGTTTGCCCCGGTTAGGTCCCGGTAGTCTGTCCCGGTTCTGTTATGTTAGGTTACGTCCCGGTAGTCTGCCCCGGTTAGGTCCCGGTAGTCTGTCCCGGTTCTGTTATGTTAGGTTAGGTCCCGGTAGTCTGCCCCGGTTAGGTCCCGGTAGTCTGTCCCGGTTCTGTTATGTTAGGTTAGGTCCCGGTAGTCTGCCCCGGTTAGGTCCCGGTAGTCTGTCCCGGTTCTGTTATGTTAGGTTAGGTCCCGGTAGTCTGCCCCGGTTAGGTCCCGGTAGTCTGCCCCGGTTAGGCTATGTTAGGTTAGGTCCCGGTAGTTTGCCCCGGTTAGGTCTCGGTAGGTTAGGTTAGGTTAGGTTAGGTTAGGTTAGGTTAGGTTAGGTTAGGTTAGGTTAGGTTAGGTTAGGTTAGGTTAGTATGCCCCGGTTAGGCTATGTTAGGTTAGGTCCCGGTAGTCTGTCCCGGTTCTGTTATGTTAGGTTAGGTCCCGGTAGTCTGCCCCGGTTAGGTCCCGGTAGTCTGTCCCGGTTCTGTTATGTTAGGTTAGGTCCCGGTAGTCTGCCCCGGTTAGGTCCCGGTAGTCTGCCCCGGTTAGGCTATGTTAGGTTAGGTCCCGGTAGTCTGCCCCGGTTAGGCTATGTTAGGTTAGGTCCCGGTAGTTTGCCCCGGTTAGGTCTCGGTAGGTTAGGTTAGGTTAGGTTAGGTTAGGTTAGGTTAGGTTAGGTTAGGTTAGGTTAGGTTAGGTTAGGTTAGTATGCCCCGGTTAGGTCCCGGTAGTATGCCCCGGTTAGGCTATGTTAGGTTAGGTCCCGGTAGTCTGCCCCGGTTAGGCTATGTTAGGTTAGGTCCCGGTAGTTTGCCCCGGTTAGGTCCCGGTAGTCTGTCCCGGTTCTGTTATGTTAGGTTAGGTCCCGGTAGTCTGCCCCGGTTAGGTCCCGGTAGTCTGTCCCGGTTCTGTTATGTTAGGTTACGTCCCGGTAGTCTGCCCCGGTTAGGTCCCGGTAGTCTGTCCCGGTTCTGTTATGTTAGGTTAGGTCCCGGTAGTCTGCCCCGGTTAGGTCCCGGTAGTCTGTCCCGGTTCTGTTATGTTAGGTTAGGTCCCGGTAGTCTGTCCCGGTCCTGTTATGTTAGGTTAGGTCCCGGTAGTCTGCCCCGGTTAGGTCCCGGTAGTCTGTCCCGGTCCTGTTATGTTAGGTTAGGTCCCGGTAGTCTGCCCCGGTTAGGTCCCGGTAGTCTGTCCCGGTCCTGTTATGTTAGGTTAGGTCCCGGTAGTCTGCCCCGGTTAGGTCTCGGTAGGTTAGGTTAGGTTAGGTTAGGTTAGGTTAGGTTAGGTTAGGTCCCGGTAGTATGCCCCGGTTAGGCTATGTTAGGTTAGGTCCCGGTAGTCTGCCCCGGTTAGGCTATGTTAGGTTAGGTCCCGGTAGTTTGCCCCGGTTAGGTCCCGGTAGTCTGTCCCGGTTCTGTTATGTTAGGTTAGGTCCCGGTAGTCTGCCCCGGTTAGGTCCCGGTAGTCTGTCCCGGTTCTGTTATGTTAGGTTAGGTCCCGGTAGTCTGCCCCGGTTAGGTCTCGGTAGGTTAGGTTAGGTTAGGTTAGGTTAGGTTAGGTTAGGTTAGGTTAGGTTAGGTCCTAGTAGTCTGCCCCGGTTAGGCTATGTTAGGTTAGGTCCCGGTAGTCTGCCCCGGTTAGGCTATGTTAGGTTAGGTCCCGGTAGTCTGCCCCGGTTAGGCTATGTTAGGTTAGGTCCCGGTAGTGTGCCCCGGTTAGGTCCCGGTAGTCTGTCCCGGTCCTGTTATGTTAGGTTAGGTCCCGGTAGTGTGCCCCGGTTAGGTCCCGGTAGTCTGTCCCGGTCCTGTTATGTTAGGTTAGGTCCCGGTAGTCTGCCCCGGTTAGGTCCCGGTAGTCTGTCCCGGTCCTGTTATGTTAGGTTAGGTCCCGGTAGTCTGCCCCGGTTAGGTCCCGGTAGTCTGTCCCGGTCCTGTTATGTTAGGTTAGGTCCCGGTAGTCTGCCCCGGTTAGGTCCCGGTAGTCTGTCCCGGTCCTGTTATGTTAGGTTAGGTCCCGGTAGTCTGCCCCGGTTAGGTCCCGGTAGTCTGTCCCGGTTGTGTTATGTTAGGTTAGGTCCCGGTAGTCTGCCCCGGTTAGGTCCCGGTAGTCTGCCCCGGTTAGGTCCTGGTAGTCTGCCCCGGTTAGGTCCTGGTAGTCTACTGTGGTCTAGGTTAGGTTATGTAATATTACTAATACTACTAATATTACTACTACTACTAATACTACTACTACTAATTCTAATAGGAAGAGGTTAGGTTAAATAAGGCTTGGTTTGGTTAGGCTGTCGAGAAGAAGCCCAAAAATTTTTTTATTTCGCCTCTAAATCCAAAAAATGGCCCCCCCAAGCCCTTGTTTTACCCTCCCCCACCCCACCAACCACCCCGGCGGCTTACGACCTTATATATAGTCGACAAAAATCGCCAACACCCCCATTTTAGCCAATCACAACTCACCTTGGGGCTACAAAACTGGGCTACAAAACATTGGTAACACTGCTTCTACCCTACACACTTGGGCTACAGGTGGCTAGAAGTGGCTACAACACCATGGCAACACTGCATTTACACATTCGAGTCATTTTCAATTTTCATCTACTATATTGCACACCTTTATACTTCACTTTAATCTACAGGATTTTTACTACTACTATTTCACTTTTAGTACACATTATTCGTTTTCAAGGGCATTATTTTCATTTCATTTCATTGCAAATGTTTCTTTGTTTACATGTGTGTGTGAGAGAGAAAGAGAGAGAGAGAGTCGTAAGTATAGCCAGAACAAAAGCCTGAATTGGCAATACTACTACTACTACTACTACTACTACTACTACTACTACTACTAATAATAATAATAATAATAATAATACAGGTAATAATAGTAGTAATAATAATAATAATAATGAATAATTTATAATCTATATATCTAATATATAATAGCATGGTGTATGTTAATAAACACGTTTTCTTTAGTGGTAGAAACGGGATAGAAAATTGGTTCAGTTCATCCCTATATAAGTCAGATTTCCCTGCCTGCCTGCCTACCTGCCTGCCAGCCTC
>JAWZYT010006802.1:17500-45000 GCA_034508575.1 Petrolisthes manimaculis
CATATCATTCAATATTAATAATCATAATCTATTTACCAATGAGAAGAATTACTTAATCTAGAAAATACTAATGATAATTTCAATCTTTTTCTGAAAATTATATATAAATGATACAATAAAAGTTTTCCAATTAAAATAAAATGTGTTATTATGAAAATGCTCCATAATGCATGGCTTACAAGTGGAATATTTAAATCTATTAATTAAACATAAATGTAATTTGTTTAAAATGTATAAGCTTGTAACAGTTTCACATGAGGCCTTTAATTAAGGCAATATAGAAATCATCTCACTCAAATTATTCTGGCTGCCAAATTGAACCATTATTATTTACAAATATTTACACATTTTCATAATCATACCAAAAAGATTTATAAAACAATTAATGAACTATAAAGAAATACAAACAAATTAAACCCCATTAGGTCCTTGCATTACAACAAATAAACAGTTATAAATAAATGTATCCAATGTTTCTCTCATTTATAAGTTGATTAAAAATGTTATCATAATGAGCTATTAACCAATTTAATCTTTTTTTATATGTTCAGTATATGTATTTGCATATTTAAATTTATATATATATATATATATATATATATATATATATATATATATATATATATATATATATATATATATATATATATATATATATATATATATATATATATATATATATATATATATATATATATATATATATATATAATGTAATATTAAATATTAACCTGTTATTCCAGCATATATGGTACCTTTATATTTACTTAAGCTAATGTAAGTACTGTAGCTATTTAATTACTAACTCATACATTCAATAACTGATTCTGTATTATTATCACATTGTTTTATCTAACCTGTATTTAGTATTAATTGTTTAGATTTTAGTATTAGGTAATCAAGATTGCCATTATCATCATTACTATAATTATTGTTAATGCTGCTCAGTTATTCACTCTCAGCATAAACTAAATTTTGCCTGAAAAGCATTGCTTTATATAGGCTAGCATTAGTTATACATTAAAAAAAAAAATATATGTTTATACAATACTTATAGTTTTGTATTTTGTATAACTGATAACTATAGATAAATGTTTCAAATATTTCTTTCTCTCTCAGTAGTAATCAAAGGTGATAGAGATGAAAACCATTTTGAGACAACAATTATTACTTACATGTATTATAATTGTATATATAATTGCAAGCATAAACACATTTTGTATCACAGACCAAGTCAGATCAACTCAACTCTCAATGTAGTCTCATTACTACAGCTCTTTTCTTGCTAACCACCAGCAGTATTGGATATAAATATGATCTTTGTAATTTCTAGTTGATGTTTTGGTATGCATAAAGGTTATATCTTCCAACTGTTCTATATCAAGGATTCATATTCTTGAGTGTACAAAATAATGCTTACCCGCTTTGTGAAGGATTGGTGAAGTTGGCAACCATCTCACAGGCCCAACTCATCCTTGCATCTGTGACATCTAGCAGGGATAACACTACCTCGAACTCAGTGACAGGTAAGTTTGTGGTGATGGCCTCTGGCAGTACATCTGATGTCACCACAACACCTGCAAGTTAATTGGCATCACATATATAGAAACAGTCACAGTGAAAATCTTTTGCTTGTCTATGCAAGGTTATGTACATCTACAGGAGTACAAGCCTAATTGTAGTACTGTACTGTATTTCCACCAAACACCAGTTAGTACTAAAGGTGAAAGACAAATCAATACCACACGGTTTAAAGTACAAATCTGACCTATTGTGTACAGTAAATATATTGTAATCAGGTAAAAATAATTAACAACCTAATTCATATACAGTACAGACCAAACAGATTGTGTGAATAAAAGAATTAAGTGGCATTGTATTGTATAGTAATTTCCCTGTAACAATGTCTTATGTAGTGTAATACTGTACTCTATAAGCTTAATTCTTTAGTTTAATATAATAATATTGTCATCTTTATACATGTAGTAATTTATCTGTAACAATTTCCTATCTAGTACAATACTGTATATTATAAACTTATTTCTCTAGTTCAATATACTGTAATAATATTGTTATATTTATACCTATAGTAACTTCCTTGTAACCTGAATACATATACAGTAGTAATTTATCTGTAATAATGTCTTATCTAGTGTAATACTGTATATTAGAAGCTAATATCTCTAGTTTAATATAATAATATTGTTATCTCTACATACAGTATATAGTAATTCCCCTGTGATCTCAATACATATAGTAATTTATCTGTAATAATGTCTCCTCTAGTACTGTATAATTATTATAAGTTTGGTTCATGGATTGATATAATAATATTGTTATCTGATTACATATAATAACTTCCTGTGATCTTTTTACATATAATAACTTCCCTGTAACCATGTATTATATATTATAAGTTTGTTTCACTGCTGATATAATAATATTGTCATATTCATATATATTATAACTTACTATCATCTTTATACTATACATATAATAATTTCCATGTAACCTTGTACCTTCTAGTACTGTATATTACAAGTTTTACCCACTGGTTGATATACTGTAGTAATATAGTTATCTGTATAAATATAATAATTTCCCTGTCATCCCTATAGGCTACATATAATAAATTTTCTATGATCATTATACCATGTTCCGTCTAGTATAGTACTGTATATTATAAATTTATTTACCAAATTGATATAATAATATTGTCATCTTTATATACATAATAATATTCTGTAATTTTTATTACAGTCATGTCTCATATAGTACTGTACTGTATATTACAAGTTTATTTCACTGTCTAATACTGTATAACAATAATGTCATCTTTATGCATACATGTATTATAATTTGATATTATATATATTGTACAATGTTTGCCACTCCATGAACGTATTAAATTAATCAAAACAAAACAAAACACACACATTCATTCACACACACTCTCTCTCACACACACACACACATTCATTCACACACACTCCCTCTCACACACACACACAGCTACCTCACCTACTATCTCCCCCCCCCCTCTCTCTCACTCACACACACACTCACACACACACACACACAGCTACCACACCTACAGACCACTTACACCATGAAACCAAAGGATATTTATTGAAAGAATTTCCCTTTTGTAGCAGTGTTGCCAGATCCGGCTAGTTCCCATTATTTTGCCCTGGTCATTTCCTGTACATTACCACGGTAATTTCCCGGTAGTTTGCCCAGGTAAGGTCCCAGTAGTTTGCCCAGGTTAGGTCCCGGTAGTCTGCTGTGGTCTAGGTTAGGTTAGGTAAGGTCAAGTAAAGTCAGGCATTTGGAGAGAGAGAGAGAGAGAGAGAGAGAGAGAGAGAGAGAGAGAGAGAGAATAATACTCACTGAGGGTGTCCAGGTGTTTGCATGAAGTAGAGGTAATAAGGTTCATCAACAAGGTAGCCTGGTGGTTAGATGAGATGCCAAGGTTGATGTTTCTCAGGGAGTGTAGCTGTTGTAGCCTTGACAACACATAGTCACTCAATTGACCACTGTACATCCCCAGGTCTGGACTCCTGAAGGGGAGAAATTATAATTAAAATATTATTATTCAGGTCTTGGAATACATTATTTTTTTTTTTCGCCTTATGTTATTTCAAATATATACTTTACTGTACTATCTGAACTGTAAGCTTTTGTTTATGGATAATATATGGATAGTATAGTAGTGAACCATTTGATATTAATAGTGTCCCCCCCCCCACTAAAAAAGATAAATAATTTAATAAAGAAATAAATTAGTCTACTTCTGCATGTGTGTCAACTTATGTAATTAATCCAAAAATTTAGAAAAAATTAGAAAAAAAAAAAACACCAAATGAAATGTGTTTTATTAGTTATCTCATCTTCTGCTTCCCCTTCCTACTTCCAAATCAATCCTAATAATTATTCCTCAACTTATTATATCATTATGCTAATATTACACAACTACTTATATATATATATATATATATATATATATATATATATATATATATATATATATATATATATATATATATATATATATATATATGTGTGTGTCTGTGTGTGTGTGTGTGTGTGTGTTAAGATTTATAAAATCCTCTGGAGCACTTATATCTTATCATGTTTAACAGCAAATTGTTAAGGTTAACAGGAAATGTTTAGCCTTAGTTAACAACTGTTTACTATGTTAACAAGTTTTGTGTATACCGGCCCAAGGCTCTTGTAAACGAATCATGAGTTAACATGTATATGGTATAGGTAGGGTAGATGTCATTACCATTTCAGTCACACATGAATTACAAAGATTACATTATCATGTAATACTTACAACTGGACCGTCCTTAGGAGTTGGTCAACAATAGGGTGTATGTCTGCAGTAGGGTGAAGATAGATCTGCTTAAGGTTGAACTCTATGAAGATGTGATGGTCTAGGTGTCCTCTTAGGCAGTGTAGACTAGCAGGGTCACCGGAAATGTGGAGTTCTAGGTGTGAAGGAGGGATGTGAACTAGCAGCATTTCATATGCTGCTATTCTCCCGTCTCTGATGTCTATAGGACCAACATCAGCAAAAGCAGCAGCAGCAGCAGCAGCAGCAGCAGCAGCAGCAGCAGTAGCAGCAGCATCAGCATCAGCAGCAGCAGCAGCAGCAGCAGCAGCAGCAGCAGCAGCAGCAGCAGCAGCAGCAGCAGCAGCAGCAGCAGTAGCATCATCATCATCATCATCATCATCATCATCATCATCATCATCATCATCATCATCATCATCATCATCATCATCATCATCATCATCATCATCATCATCATCATCATCAGCATCATCATCATCATCATCATCATCATCATCATCATCATCATCATCATCATCATCATCCCGGGTAACAATTCTTGCACCCTTAAGAGGGAAATGATTAGATATTTGGTTTAGGATGATGTCATTGGAACACTTTGTGTCTTCAATGACATCTAACCACTGGTCCCGTCTTCTTACTCCAGCCTCTTGCAGAAGATTCACCACTTCCTTCACTACGTCTTCAACCATTATGGAATTCCAGTTGCAAGATAATGTGAGCTCACCAATAAGCATTTGTAACAGGTTTGGGAACTTAGTCATTTTGAGTTCACCAATACCAACTGTTAACAACATTATTTGCTTTATATTCACCGACTTTTTGCGTTTCTTGAGCTCCTTTATACTCTCCATAATGTATAAGGCTCCATATCTATCTTGGAAGGCCTTATGGGGTACAGAGTAGCAATCTAAGTCGTACCCGTGTAGAGTTTTCTTATTTTGAGTTGTCATAAAGGCTGCCATCATTTCATCAGGTGGTAGATCCAGTGTGACACATTCCTCCCTGAGCTTGTTTACACTCTCCTCCTTTAGAGTCAGCTGGTCATGTGTGAGAGCAACAAACATCTCACAATACATTGATGGCAGCCATTTTTCAACTTTATTCCGTAGTGTACGACGGTCAAAGTCTTTGGTAAGGTCATTCTTTGTTAGTCTCTGGTCCAACTTCTCTAGAGTCAGTTCATGGAGATAATGGTAGAGCTCTGTTTGTGTGGTGTTCCGGTTCATTTTCTTTGGCCAAGAGTACATCAAAATGGCTACAATGCTGAGATTAAGAGGAAGTCTGAAATGCTCTTTATTCTCGACATCCAGTTGCTTAATACACTGATTAATGTCATCTGTGGTGGGAGGTGTAGGTGTAGCACCAGGGGTGGGAGGTGTAGGTGTAGCACCAGGGGTGGGAGGTGTAGGTGTAGCACCAGGGGTGGGAGGTGTAGGTGTAGCACCAGGGGTGGGAGGTGTAGGTGTAGCACCAGGGGTGGGAGGTGTAGGTGTAGCACCAGGGGTGGGAGGTGTAGGTGTAGCACCAGGGGTGGGAGGTGTAGGTGTAGCACCAGGGGTGGGAGGTGTAGGTGTAGCACCAGGGGTGGGAGGTGTAGGTGTAGCACCAGGGGTGGGAGGTGTAGGTGTAGCACCAGGGGTGGGAGGTGTAGGTGTAGCACCAGGGGTGGGAGGTGTAGGTGTAGCACCAGGGGTGGGAGGTGTAGGTGTAGCACCAGGGGTGGGAGGTGTAGGTGTAGCACCAGGGCCAGCTTTAAGAAGTTCACCAAGATAACGTCGTAAGAATGCTTCCCTCTGCCCCGTAGGAATACCAACTAGTTCAACCTCCACCCGGTAGTATGTATCAGGAATGAGCTGTAGTCCCTCTTGCAAAGCCTCTGGGCGAGTGGTCAACATCACAGTACATTTAGGGTTTCCTTGCATTTCATCAAGCATTTCTCGAATCAGTTGTCGGGAATATTTGTTGACCTCGTCAATCCCATCAATGATGACTAGAAGTGATGACTCCTTGACTAGTTTTGACAGAAGTTCTTTGTATTCTGGAGTTGATGGGTGAAAAAGAAAATCTATAAGATCAGCGTAAGAAGAAAGATGTGAGTCCCGACACTGTACCTTCAGCAGCAGTTTATATTCTTTTAATCCATTGATGTTATCATTGCTACTCTTTTTCCATTCATCTATCATGTATCTGACCAGGGTCGTCTTACCACTGCCTGCCAGACCTTCCACCACTAACACTTGGGGGTTTGTTGATTGGCCTTGAACCAGTTTTTTTAGATCAAGGTGTTCCTCAATTCCTTTGCCATCCTTGCCATCCTTGACTTTAGTTTTTGTGTAGATTTTATCTATTTCTAACTTCACCTCGTTGGTAGTGAGGAAGGGTAAAGGTTTAACTTGATTTCCATATGTAGGATGTTTGTTCAGTTCGTGAAGCGCTCTACTGATGATGTGTTCTTGGAGCACTGAATGATGATCTCTCAGAAAGTCGTCCAGGTCTACAGGTTCATCTGTGATCCCTTTCATGACCACTTCTATATTATCAATTTCCTTCTTCAGCTCTTCATCACTTCTACCAAATCTTTCCTTTGCTTTAGTCAGTGTAGCAATGAGATCTTTCCGCAGTTTCTTGGTCTTCACCTCAAAATCAGTTTTTGTGATCTCGAGTGATTTATGCACGGCATTATTTCGTGCCTTTTTTATCTGATATAAGAGATTCTCGAGTTCATCACCATCACTAAACCAAGCTGAGTCATTGAGACGGGCCATATTCATGCAGCAAAGTTTTATACATTTAAACAATAAAGTTATGTCAAATGTATCACAGCTACTGTCCAAATTCAGATTATCTTTCTGAGTCTTGTCGAATTTTGGGTGACTTTTCTTGTCATCCCTAACATAGTTGGCATCTGAGGATGATGGGTCAAGGCGCTCCAGGTAGGTAAAAAGGTCTTCCATAGGGTCCTTCCCTGGACAACCCCATAATAGGGTTGTCTTCATGACTTTCTTACCAACAGCTTCCAGAAGCATAATACTTTTACATCCAAATTTCATATTTCTCCGAGACATGGATATAGATCTGTTGCCCGACCTGGAGAATGCAAGTACATTCGCCAACAAACGTGCTATCATCCCACCGGCTGTTGACAAGACAGCTAATAAGGTGGTGTAGATCCATCTAATGGGCATCATACTGCCTGCTTTGTTGACTCACACTTGACTTACACTTGGTAACACTACACTTGGTAACACTACACTTATTCACACGGTACTAGGTATTCATTTCTGTAATATGTTCATTTTCTTGGTGTCACATCAGTTTTTATATGTCATTTTCAGATATTCACATTTTCTGTGCATCCCACAGGTTCTAGGAAAATTAAGAAAAATGTGTTTAAATGTGATAAAGGTTGGATAACGTTCACACTCCAGCCAACAACACTTCACTATATGTTCTATAATGTTGGCCTTAAGGTCGTACCTTAAGCATCTGGAACAGGTTAATAGGTATTTTCAACTATTAATATTAGCCTGTATTTCTGAGAAAAGGAATATGCTGTGAGGTTTTCATATATATATATATAGAGAGAGAGAGAGTATAAACAAGTATCATTTCCAGATGAAGACCTTGTATAATTTTCGTTTGTTGTTTTGTGTTTTATAACACATACACCAGTGGTTCCATTCTGAAGGTGTCAAAGTTAAATACTTAACACTAAAGTCACACTTGTGTTCTGGTTTTCACTGCTGTTATAACTGTCAACATTTACAAGTACGATATGTTTAATTAACTTTGCTTAATTAATGTGTTCGTCACAGTATACTTTCGGTACAAATTTTCCATAATTTTTCTTTGTATCAAAGAATAATATTCACTGTATTTACTTAAATATATCGTCACACTGAGTTCCTTTTTAATTTTCTGTAATTTCTCTTTGTATCAAAGAATAATGTTCACTATATTTACTTATATAGATATATCGTCACACTGAGTTCCTGCTTTATCTCATAAATACTTTAATTAAACATGAAAGACAGAAAAAGATTTAGACAAGAGGACAACAAAACAGAATACAAGATATTATGTGGAACAGATGCAGCAGAAAACTTAGAACATTTTATGCTGGACTGTATTGGTTATGTTGAGGAAAGAAGAAAAAATAGAAAATTGCAACAACTTTATATTGAATGCAAGAAAACAATAATTGGAGGGCTGTTATTCGACAGTGGAATTTTTTAGACATTATAAAAGAACATCTCTATGAGCGTTGGAAAACAAGGGAGAAGAAGTTAAATGAGCTCAGTAACAACTAAACAACAGAAGAAGGCATCCGTTGTAAAGGCTATTCCTCAACACCATCCCATCACATCTTCAGCAGCAGCATGATGTCTTACAAGGATCTTACCAGGATGAGCTGCCTTCAATGGACTTGACTGTGGAAAGTGTGATGTCGCACTGCTCAGATTTACATAATCTTATATTCATGTTCATACAAGAAAAAAAAAATATATATAAAATTAATAACCAATGAGCCTGTTACCCATTTATAAAGCAAACTGTCTCTTGAAGTGTGTTAAATTTGATGATGATGCAACCTCCTTTGGCAAACCATTCCAAATGTTTATTATTATAATTGAGAAGGATATTTTGTGAATTTCTGTCTGTACATGAGGATAAAATATTTTAACCAAGTGTCCACGAATTCTGTCGGATGATCTTAAGGTAGAAATATCAGAGGGCCTTGTAGAGGACTGACCATTCATAATCTTCCATACCTTGATCAAATCAGCCCTAAGTACAAATCAAGAGAAACAAGAGGAGCACCAAAGTTAATATCGATAAAGCCTGAAATTTGTTTTGTCCATCTGTGCTGCTGCCCCTCCAACAAACCTAAGTCACCCTGATACCCAGTAGGACACACAGCTGATGAAAATATCATTACTGGACGTATATGTGTATAATAAAGTTAGACCATGAAGAACTGTCACAATTTACTGTTCTCTTCAGCAAGTTAAACACAATACCACCAGACTTATTGGCTACCTTACGGATATGTAAGTGAAACTTCAAAGTTTGTCAACGAACAGACTCAAGTCAGATGCACACACTCTCTTTCACTCACTCATTCACTATCTCTTACATCTCTTACACACACACTCACACACATATGCTCTCACATACATACTCTTTCACTCACACACACACTCACATACACTCACTCATTCACTCTCTCTCTCTCTCTCTCTCTCTCTCTCTCTCTCTCTCTCTCTCTCACACACACACACAATAGTACACAGCAATGAACACGTAAGATATATGATTACAAAGATAATAATAATGAATAAGTGGATAGACAGAGTGGATAAAGAGGAAACATGGAAAGTAGAAATAGTGGATAAATAGATAGATAGATAGATAGTAGGTTTGTTACATGAATGCATGAATACATGAAGAGATAGATGAAAGGAGGGTTAGATGGATAGATGAATGAATAATTTGATAGATAGATAAATGGTAGCTGGATAGACAAATGGTTGGCTTATTGGATGGATAGATGAATAAATATATAGATAAATAGATAAATGATGAATGAATGGGTAGACAGATGGATAAATAAATATATAGATGGATGGATAGACAGAGAGCTAAACGATAAATGGATAGTTGGATAGATAAATGATTGAATAAATAAATAGTTGGATGGATAGACAGATAGCTAAATAAATGGATAGTTGGATAGATACAGTACTGTACTGTAGATAGATAAATAAATAGATGGTTGGATGGATGGACAGATGGATAAATGAAAAAAAATAGATAGTTGGATTCTTACGTTAAAATTATCTATTATTCCAAAAACGTAATAAAATTCTCCTTACACAATCTTCTCAAAAATACCTACAAAAGTTGTTTATATCAACCAGTGACACATGAATGGTTATGAAACTTTAATGTCTGTTTGTGTGAATGGAAATAATATTGGCTTAGAGAAGGACCTGATAATTACTTGTGTATATATTCCACCAAGTCACTCTCGATATGGCAAACCGGAACATTTCGATGAACTAGATAGTTTCCTTCTGTCTAATAGTGAACATTATCATGTGGTTGGCGGAGATTTTAACGCTCATACCGGTATTTTGGATGACATAGTTCACTTGAGTGAAGAAAATGAGGATATTTTCCCAAAAGAAGACATTATGACTATTTTAAGAACAAGCGGCTTTTCAAAAAATAGATGTAACCAAGACGGTACTCCTGATAGAAGTACCTATGGTAAGAAATTTGTTGAAGTTTGTAGAAATAATAATGTGATTATTTTTAATGGGAGGATTGGTGAGGACCGTGGAGTTGGGAAATTTACCACAACCTACAATACAACTATCGATTATGTTATTGGTACATGGAATGTTGTAATGTTTGTTAAAAAAATCACATTATATGATTTTGTACCATTATATTCAGACGTACATTGTGGGCTAGTTACCAGGTTGGAATTTTAATGTACAGACAGACAGGAAAGTGAGACTCGTAATAAGTCACAACGAGTGACTTGGTTTGTTCGAGACCTGGAAGATGGGAAAGTGAAAGAAAATATGAGTACTTGAGAAATGTTGATGTGAATAGAGTAAATTAATTACTTGAGAGTGCTGATGAATTGTCTGTGGATGACATAAGTTTACAGTTGAAACATGTGCTAATAGACTCTGCAATGATGATATTCTCACAAAAAAATAAAAGCAAATATATAAAAAAGAGTAATAATGCGAACATGAAAGGATACGATAAACAGTGTCATATTAGTAGGAAAAAATACCATAAAGCTAAGAATAAATACAACAGATATAAAAATACAGTTACATATTCGGCTATGATAGAGAAAAGTAGGAATTACAAAAAAAGAAATTAAAAGAGTTAAGAATAAAGAAAAAGTTAATATGCTCCATAAGCTAAGAGAAATGAAGACTAAAGATCCAAAGGAATATTGGAAGATTTTAAAGAGTAAACAAGGAAACAAGAGTAACGAGATTCCACTCGACAACTTTTATGATAATTTTAAATCACTTTTTGCCGAAGACAATGACGACATAAATGAGGATTTGACTTATGAAATAAGTAGAAATACTGACTTAACCATACTTAATAACCCTATAACCCAAGATGAAATAAATAAATGTATTTGTAAACTGAAAAAAGGTAAGTCTCCTGGTGGTGACAACATTATCAATGAATATATTAAATGTACTAAAGATTTACTTTGTCCTTTATAAGTTAAGTTGTTTAACAAGACTTTAGATAGTGGAGTTTTTCTAACAGACTGTATCACTGGTGTTATTGTACCTATTTATAAAAACAAAGGAGATGTTAATGATGCCAACAATTATAGAGGAATTACCTTTTTAAGCTGCATGGGGAAACTGTTTACCTCAATATTAAATGGTCGTCTCAAACAGTATTCCCATATTAACTGTATCATTAATGAAACACAGGCAGGATTTTGTCAAGAGTATTCTACTTTGGACCATATATTTCTTCTTAAGTGTATTATTGATCTGTTTAAATGGAAAAGGAGAAAATTGTTTTGTTTATTTGTTGATTACAAAAAAGCCTTTGATATGGTGTGGAGAGAAGGTTTATGGTACAATCTTGTTAAGAGTAATGTAAATGGTAAAATTCTTAATGTAATACGTAGTATGTATAATAATGTAAAATCATGTGTGATGGTAGAGCAACATATGTCTGATAATTTTATATGTAATATGGGTGTGAGACAAGGAGAAAATCTATCCCCATTACTAGTTGCTTTTTATGTTAATGATATACAACAACAGCTTATTGAGCATAAATGTAATTATCTAAACTTTAATGATAATCTTTTAAATAACTCTTTAAAATAACTTGTGTTGATGTACGCAGATGATACAGTTATTATGTGTGATAGTGAACAGAACATGAAACAAACCTTGACAACTCTGTATAGTTATTGCTCTGATTGGAAGTTGAAGGTAAACTGTAGTAAAACTAAGATAGTAGTGTTTAGTAGAGGGAAGGTTCGAACCAGTAACTATAGATTCCTGTTTGGTGAAGAGGAAATAGAGATTGTTAGTGAATATAAATACCTTGGTATACTGTTTAGTTATAATGGCAGATTTAGGAAAGGACAGTTAGCCTACAACTGAAGGAACAAGCAAATAGAGCCATGTATGCACTGATCGGTAAATCTCGTAAATATGATTTACCAGTTGATATACAAATCCAGATGTATAATAGTATGGTTGTACCAGTAATGACATATACATGTGAAATATGGGGAAGGGACTCAGTGAGAGAATTAGAATTATTGCAGATAAAGTATTTCAAACATGTTTTGTATGTAAATAGATATACAAGCACAGATATTGTATATGGAGAGCTGGGGGTGTATATATCCATTAGAAATAAGTGTTAAGTGCAGGATGATAAATTTTTGGTTGAGATTGATTACAGGAAAAAATACCCAATTGAGCTATGTAATCTATACATGTTTATTATAATTATATATGTCTGGTGTTTATTCATCGCCATGGTTGGAGTATATAAAGAGTATATGTATTGAATGTGGTTTATCGGGTGTGTGGATGTCACAAACAATTAATAATAAAAAATGGTTTAAAAAACTGTAAAACAGAGGCTGAAAGATCTTTGGATAACAACTTGGTACAGTAATTTAGCAACGAAAGCAATATGTAGTAGTTATAGAATATATAAGGAAGTGTATGGGACTGAGTAATACCTTGTAAAATTAAGTAAAACCAATCTCATAAATATAAGTAAGTTTCGAACAGGAAATAATAAATTACCGATTATTAAAGGTAGATATTGTGAAATTAGAAGGGAAGAGCGTCATTGTGATAAGTGTAAAGGTGAACAAATAGGTGATGAATATCATGCTTTAAGGACCCTGTGATCGTGTATGTCACTAGGTGGCTTCTAATTCCTCCTGACTATGCCACGAAACAAGCTCCTTCAATATAAGTGGTGTTTCGTATCAATGTGTGAAGGACTCTGTAACCTTCAATTTTCTCATTACAGCACGGGGTCCCTTAATTAATAATAATAACAATAACCGTAATAATAACAATAAAAATAAAAATAATTAAGGTGAAACAGACATAATGATTTATATATATATCCTTTTGTATAAACTGAAATATTGAATAAATAAAGAGAGAGAGAGAGAGGAGTGGGAAGAATTAACGTGTGTGTATGTGTGTGTGTGTATGTGTGTGTGTGTTGAATGGAGAGGGAGAGAGAGGGGAAGGAGAGAGAGAGAGAGCAAGTGAGAGGAAATAGCAGCAAGGATATATAACTGATTTTATCGTCATGGTAAAGGCCTCATACATACATACATACACACATATATACATACATACACACATAGACACACACATATATCAGTCTCGCTCATTCACTCAATCTCCATCTTTTTTCTCTTTCACACATACATACATTTCAATATTATTCTTGTTCACTTAATCTCTCATGTACTGTACATATATACATACAAACTCTCTCTCTCTCTCTCTCTCTCTCTCTCTCTCTCTCTCTCTCTCTCAGTGCATATCCCTGTAGTGGGGGTATTGCCTGTAGTTACTGTGTAGTAATATGGGGAATACTTACAGGGTTTTGGCGCCCCTTCGGCCCTAGCCACTGACTTCTTAGATTGTCCCTCTTTTCTTTTTATTTCCTCCCTGCTTGCTGTCACACCTCTCTATCACCTTTTTCTGGCGCTATAGGACCTCGATGTTGTGGCGCCTAATATCCATCAATCAATTAATCTCAATGCATATGTATGGACGGATAAGCCTGATCGAGAGGATTGGGTATGAGAAAGAGAGAGAAAAATATATATATGAATTGAAAAAATGGGTTAGGAAAGAAAGATCAGAGGGAAAAAAGACGAAGGAATATAGAAGGGAAACAGAAAAGAACAGAGGAGAGAGAGAGAGAGAGAGAGAGAGAGAGAGAGAGAGAGAGAGAGAGTCTGAGCAGGTATATAATGAGTTTATAATCACCTTCCCTTGTATCTCCCCAACCCTCCACACTTTTACCTCCCCAACCGTTTCTTCACCCCTCGTCATCCCTTTCCTCACCTCTCTCCACTTTCACCTCTCCTCCTTCATCACCCCTTTCCCCCTTACATCACCCCTCCCCAACTCCCTTCCACCTTTACTTCCCCAACCCTCCCCATTATTCACATCATTTTATTTTCCCGAACCATTCCTCTTCCAACCCCAACCCTTTCCTTCCTTTCTCCTCACCATCCTCTTTACCCCTCCATCCTCCCCTTTCCTGCTCCCCCTTTCTCTTAACGCCTCTACCCCACCATCCTCTCTTCTATTCTCCCCACTATCCTCTCATCCCCTTCCCCCTCCCCCCATTCCCTAAAGCCCCCTCCCCTCCCTCAATCCTCTCATCCCCTCTACCCATTCTCTTAACCCCTACGCTTTGGCTACAGGTACAGTTGCCTCCAGTAGCGGCAAAATTCCTTGATTTCCCCTATATTCACAATGCTTTCACTCTTAACCTATATAGTGTACTGACTTCAAAATTATTTCTAACTTAGCTTCAACTCTTCCTCTATCGAATGGTACCATCTGGAGGGCTCTACAATGTGTAGTTACGGAGATAGGGCGAGTTGAAGTAGACCATATTTGCGCGCGAAGCTCCATTTTGTTCCTATGCGTACTCCCTGCTGTGGCTATGTGTTAAGTTGCCCGCGAAATACCTGACTACAATATATTATTATTACTACGATTATGTATCGTATGTCGTGATCAGAACACTAAAAATAGTATGAATACTTGTAGGAATATATCATCGTGTAACTGTCACGTAGAAAATTATAAAGAAACTGATTTGTACCGTAGGAAACATGTATATTTACCAGCACTCGCGCCTGCCTGGAGTGTTTTTGTGGTGTTATGTTCTTATTACTACAATTATGTATTGTGTGTCATGATCAGAACACTAAAAAATAATTTGTAACCTTGTAGGAATATCATGGTGTCACTGTCACTTACATATATTCACTACGGTAGTTTCTTACGATCGTTAGAGGACAAATTCGGACAAGGGCAAATACTTAAAAATAGCTCACCCTACGTGAGGTCCAAGAAGCAACTGAGTGGGTAGCAGATCAATATTGTGATTGTGTTTACTAGCCCACTGACAAGAAATACCAGCCCTACATAGCCCTAAATGGCGGGAAATAGCTATGACGGTCTAACGCGTCGGCCGGAGTGCATGTACCGACGATTAATCGAGTCAACCGTACAGTAGGGGTTAAGCCCCCTCCCCTCCGTCAATCCTCTCATCCCCTCCCCCCATTCTCTTTAGCCCCTTCCCCTCCCCCATTCTCTTACCCCCTTCCCCCTTCATCCTCTTTACCCCTCATCTCTCCCCATCCTCTCCTCCCCCCAATTCTCTTAACTCCTTCACCCCATTTTCTTGAAGCCTCCCTTCCTTCGTGTTTCCTTACCTGACTTAAAAACATTTGTATTTGAATAGAAAAAACAAGATTCTTATATGGTCAATTACCTCTCTCTCTCTCTCTCTCTCTCTCTCTCTCTCTCTCTCTCTCTCTCTCTCTCTCTCTCTCTCTCTCTCTCTCTTCTTCTTCTTTTTCATCCTATATTTTTGTCAATCTCCTTACAAATTTAGATCTCATTCAATTTTTCTCTTTCTCTCTTTCCTTCAAACACTCACACACACTTTCTCACACCCTAGACCAAAAGCCATTCAAAAGACCCCATCCCTAACTTTCGCCCTAACCCCCTCCCCTCAATAATCGCCTCATAAGCAAACCATCACGTCAATAAACGAAAGAATCCTAGAATGAGAGAGAGAGAAAGAGAGAGAGAGGGGGGGGGTAGAGAAATAAAATGAAAAATGAAAGGACAGAGGGATAGAGAGAGAGAGAGAGAGATAATTTCAACAAAAGCGATATAAAGTACAGCTACGAAAAAATCCCCGACTTTAGAAAAGCCAATTTCAACCAACTCAGAGCGATACTAAAATAAACTGACTGGAAATGTCTGCGAGACACTATTGACATTAATACACAATGGAACTTTTTCACTAATACGTACACAAAAGCGGTCAGGGATAGCATACCATTAAAAAAACGACGTTCAGCACAAAATGTAAAGCCAAAGTGGTGGAGTAAAGATATAGCCGACTGTTTATGCGCCACGAGACAATTTGATAGAAAGGAGGGACAGCAAACACCATGAAAATAGAAGGAAAGGATGGACAGTAAATAATAATAATAATAATAATAATAATAATAATAATAATAATAATGTTAATAATAATAATAATAAAAGAAATTCAACACAAGACTATAACAATTAAATAAACTTTGTTGTTCATGATTTGGCAAATGTATGCATGATATGTGCATGTGCGTTTGCGTGTTATTTAGAGTTCCAGTGGAAGTGTGTGTGTGTGTGTTGGGAGGGGAAGTAATGGGGGAGAGGGGGAGCCGAAAACTATATTATATATTATAATAGGCATTTCCATGGAGAGAGAGAGAGAGAGAGAGAGAGAGAGAGAGAGAGAGAGAGAGAGAGAGAGAGAGAGATAGATAGAGAGAGAGAGAGAGAGAGAGAGAGAGAGGCTAGTGTAATATAAAGGGCAAATTTCCATATAATAATAATAATAATAATAATAATATTATGAGTAGTAGTAATAGTAGTAGTAGTAATAGTAGTAGTAGTAGTTGATTCTAAAAGTGAGTACATGTTGACCTTTGCATAAAACGTTTGAGTGTAACATTGTAAACATTAACACACACATACATTCTGACTTTTCTGGGATTACCATATGTGTGTGTGTGTGTGTATGTGTGTGTGAAGCCAAGATTATGACCGCATATGACAGTGTGTGTGTGTGTGTGTGTGTGTGTGAAGCCAAGATTATAACTTCATATGACAGTGTGTGTGTGTGTTTTGTCACAAACCTACAAACACTCGACAACTTACAAACACTCGACAACTTACAAACACTCGACAACTTACAAACACTCGACAACTAGGCGTCAGCTATTCCTGGAAACTACTTAGTTTATACCACTACCACTGTTGCAACGTCTCCTCAAAACTGGTACAAACTGACCCAGACCAGCCTGCCAAACTATGTGAGAGCCGTACCAACCAACCACAGACGTGCTTACATGCATTCAACCAATGGCAGAGTCGTATACATTCTGTCATCCACTCAGAGACTTGTGGTTTGTAGTATCAGCCAATCAAGCAGTCGGATGGAGGTATATATAAGCTGCACTCGACTGTCCGAAGTCAATTCTCGAAATCTTAAATACTCACTGTACGCTGATGACTGTGCGATGTGGCATTCCAGCCGTAGTGCACAGTTTTCGGCAACGGTTGACCATGGGTGGAAACCCCTACCTATTCAAAGTTCAACTAGATTTCTTGGACTGATTTTTGACAGTCGACTGACATGGACTTGCCATGTCAGTCAGTTAAAAACTAAATGTTTAAAAACACTCAAATTACTGAAGTGCATTTCTGGTACCAAATGGGGAGCAGATAAGAAGTCATTGCTAATACTATTTAAAACCCTGATCAGATCTAGAGTAGATTATGGGTCCATAGTCTATGGTTCAGCATCTGAGTCTGTGTTGAAAGGTTTGGATGTTGTACAGAATGTTTGTTTGTGTGTGTGTCTTGGAGCCCTACGTTGCACTCCAATCCAGCGTCTAGAGGTGGAGTCACAAGTGCCTCCCCTCCGTCTAAGACGAGACCAACTAATGTTAACATACTTCGCTAAGAAAGCCAGGGTGCCGAGTCATCCTCCCGGTAATGCCTTGCTTCGGCAACCGCACCCGGGGGGCCATGGCGTTAGGCCCCTGGCAGAGGGACAGAGTCATCCGTCCGGGAACCCCTGCGCCCTAGGGGGCACTGGCGTTAGGCCAAGGGACACCAGGCCCGCTGTTTGTATTCCCGGGGAGCTGAGTCATCCTCCCGGTGGTGCCTTTTTGCGCCTGCAGCCGGGGGGCCATGGCGATAGGCCCCTGGAAGGGCCAAATTATCCGCCTAGGGGTCACACGGCCCCGGAGGGCACTGGCGTTAGGTCCCTCTGAGCAAGACTCCACGACCTCGTAGAGTGTGTCGGTATAGACTTATCAACAATCGATTCCCTGGTTATAGTAAATATTGCACCCTGGGTAATACCCCCTTATATTTGTGTGGAATCCTGGTTTCCAGGTGCCGGAGGTGGAGGTACACCAGAGGTTTTGTGAGATAATTATCAAACATCTTTCCTATTTCCATCTTTATACCGACGGGTCCAAGACGGATGAATGTGTGGGTGCGGGTGTATGGTCGCATGAATGTTAGTTAAGATTCAGACTGCCGAATCATACATCTATTTTTCTTGCTGAATTATTTGCTATAGATAAAGCTTTGGATTTTGCCCTATCGACGACCCACGATAGGATAGTCATATTTACTGATTCACTAAGTTCACTTAAAGCTATTAAATCTTTGAATACAACTAACAATGAAATACAAGGTAATATCATTAGTAAGCTATTTAGTGCCAATAAATTAATCATGTTAATATGGGTACCATCACATTATGGTATCTATGGTAATGAACAAGCTGATAAATTAGCAGGGTCAACTGTTGATCTGGACCTTAGCATGGTCCGTACGGATCTCAGGTGTTTTGTCTCTCTCATTAAATCTCAAATTCATCTCCTGTGACAAAGGCAATGGACCAGATTAAACATCAATAATAAATTTAAAGCAGATATTGAACCCTGGGCTATGTCGTCATGGTGTAGTCGCAGCTATGAGGTGGTGGTGGCTCATCTACGGGTCAACGTCACAAGAATAACTCATTTACAACCCTATATTGATAGAAATTTCCCCCCAAAATGTCCAATCTGCAATAATATTATGTCTATAAATCATTTATTAATCTTTTGTACAGAGTTTGAAAATCAAAGAACTAAAATTAAGCAATATTGTCATCTAAGAAAAATAGCTTTCACCATAGAAAATATTCTGTCAGATGATAAGAATATTATAAACAAACTGCTGAGTTTTCTGAGGGAGACAAAACTTTATGACCTTATATATATTGATATAATGAAATGGAACCATTGGCTTAATAACCTTTGACTATATGTCACTGGTTGATAGCCAATAAATCCATAGTCATAGACTCTCACTCCATTAAATACCATCTTTGTTCTACTCACCTTTGTTCTGCTCATCTTTGTTCTGTTCTTACCATATGTGTTCTACTCGTCTTTGTTCTGCTATACTATTATATTAACTTAGTGAAGACATAGACTCACACTCTATAGTTACATATGCATCTTTGCTCTTGCTCCATGAGCTATATATGTTATGCTCTGTTAAAACCTTGATAAAATATCTGTTCTAATCTAGGAGCTATTCTATTGTATTTAAGAAGTTTATATAAATTATATTTGGTGTGCTCATTTGTTAACGTTAACGTAATCTATATTATTATATTGTTATTGTAAATATTGTAATTATTTGGTGATGGTAATATACTTGTTAAATTCATTAGTCATTCTTGTACATTATTCTTTCTGGGTAAACATCCATTCAGAGAGTGGAGTGAAGTTCCCGTTATATTTCATTAGCTCACAACCCTTAATCTTCTCTTGGACATAAACTAGCCAAATCTGGGGTTTGTAACAGTGTGTGTGTGTGTGTGTGTGTGTGTGTGTGAATGTGAGCACAGAAAGTGAGTTCTTAAGGAAGTGAGAATGCTTGTAAGGAAAGAGAGAGAGAGAGAGAGAGAGAGAGAGAGAGAGAGAGAGATGATGTTCTTCAGGATATGGGCTCAACATCAGACCATCTTGCTGTGTGAATATTACCGCCCACAATGGCAGGGTAGTGAGCCCGTTGTGTTCCAGCAAACTCACCTCGACGAGCTGCTGCAGCAACATACTTGTAACCATGTTGTCATTGTTGGGGACATGAATCAGCACTTGGTGGCAAGATCTTTCGAAGAACTCCTCACAGTACATGGTCTTTTTAATCACGTTGACTTCCCCACCCACAATTCCGGCTCATCTTTTGACCCTGTTGTCAGTGATTTAACGGACAGTGTGGTTACCTGCTCTCCACTCAGTGCCGTGGGATCGTCTGACCACGTGGCTGTTCTGAGTGTGATTCAGATTGCACCTCAGAGGGATGCTGCCGTCATACGCACCAACTGGCTGTGGGGTAAAGCAGATTGGGAGAGTCTCTGCAACACACTACAACAAACGCCCTGGAGCAACATCCTCGTAGGTGACATCAACAATCAAGTTCACACTTTTACACATACTTTGCTCAAGCACCAAGAACAGTACGTCCCCTGTCACTCATACACTGTCAAGCCCCTCGACCAGACCTGGTTTGGTTATCAGTATAGAATGGAAGCTGATGAAAACAGTCGCTCCTGGAGGCTCTACTCACGTCATCCTACCTACGCTCTTAAGGAGCACTATAGACACGCTTATGCAGCCATGCGAAAAGTACAACTGTAGTTCTATAGCGTTGGGTTCCTAGTAGATACATTATTTTGTTCCAAAGGCAGGATTCGAACTGACTTCCACGATCCGAAGTTAGGCTGAGCGGTACCCCGAATCTAGTAATCCATGTGGCGGTGAAAGCTCTGGCAACAGTGTCTGTTGTGATATTAGCAAGGGGTGCAGAATATACCTGAACCCATTGGAGTAAGGTAGCGGGCCGACGATGTCAACGTGAATGTGATTAAATCTTTCCGTGACTGGTGTGGATGTTGCTGCAGGGGATATTGTGTGTCGTGTCACTTTTGAAGCTTGGCACTTTACGCAGGTGCGAGTTCAACTCCTGAAATTTATCTTGAAGGCATCATTTCTTGGGATGCTCTTATTCCAGGGTGATAGAGGTCATTGTCAGATAGGTACGACAGAAAATGTTTTATTATTTATTCATGTATATATATATATATATATATATATATATATATATATATATATATATATATATATATATATATATATATATATATATGTATATATATATACATACATATGAGGTTGAGTTTAATATAATGTCATATTGTTAGGATAGATATATTTTGTTATGTTTAATTATTGTCTGTGTGATATTAACGACCTGTTAAACTGTTATGGTGCTTGCGAGGGTCGAGTGCTTCGCACTTTGTGAAATAATTATTGACTCGGAGGTGTCACGAGTCAGTTAGGCCCTGTGGCCGAGGTGATGAGGGATAGACGGTGGAGAAGGACGTGGGTTGGTGAGAGATTCCTGTGTGGACCAGACCTGTGTGGTCTCTACTCACCCTTGACTAAGAGAGCCGTGTGTTGATGTTATGTATTAGGTGAAAATAACCTGTGCTGTATATATAATTATATCTTTTTAATTAAAACTGAAGAAAAGAAGTACAGCTAGTTGTGTGTGTTTTCCTCACCAAACCAGAGTCCCCGTTCGATCCCTGACAGTCATGCAGTTGATGGAAGAGAGGGTATCGATGATTCTATGGCTGGTAAGGTCTGTTAGCGCCAGTAGATGTGTCTACATAGAGCTGTATGCGAGTCCCTAGAGTTTCAACTTTCTTCATCTTTAATGCGACATTTTCCTTTAATTGCTGGAACTCATTATCATTTGCTTGATCTGCAGCAATGGCGGCATAATTACTAAGAGTTGAAGAGACTGCTGTGATGTTGTGGGACAGCGCATCTGCAGGTGTATTCTCATTTCCTTTGACATATCGGATGTCTGTTGTGAACTGTGAAATGAGGTCCATTTGGCAGAATTGTCTTGGAGTGTACTCCGTCTTGTTGTTCACGAAGATTGTTGTTAGAGGCTTATGATCTGTGTAGATGTGAAATTTTCTGCCTTTAATAAAATACCGGAAACGTTTGATTGCCTTGTAGATTGCTAGAAGATCTCGGTCAAAGGCACTGTATTTCATTTCGGTATTGCTAAGCTTTTTGGAGAAGAAGCTGATAGGCTTCCAGCTTCCATCTCTGTATTGCTGTAAGACCGCTCCAATACCAATACCTGATGCGTCTGTAGAGATGGAGGTCTTGGCATCAGGAGTGGGGTAACTTAGGGCAGCTACCTCGCTGAGTGCCTTTTTTGCTACAATGAATGCATTGTCAGCTTCTGAAATCCAATCAAGTTTGATGGATTGACCTTTCTTGCAGGGTTTTATCATGGTATACAGTGGCTGAAGAATGTGTGAGCAGTTTGGGATGAAGCGGTTGTAGAAATTTATCATCCCTAGGAACTCTTTCAGCTGGCGCTGGGTTGATGGCTTTGGAAATTGTTGGATTGTGTCACACTTTGACTGAAGTGGAGTGACGCCTGCTGAAGACACTGTGTGACCAAGAAAATCGATTGATGAGGAGCCAAACTCTGAATTACCAATGTTGATCTGGGTGCCATAGTCGTGTAGACGGGTGTAAACTTGCTCAAGGTGTCGTCGATGAGAATCCTCGTCATGGCTGGCGATGAGTAGGTCATCAATATATGCAAAGCAGAAAGGTAGGCCTCGCACAACATCGTCTATAAAGCGTTGGAAAGTCTGGGCTGCGTTTTTCAAACCAAATGGTATCCTGATGTACTCAAACAAACCAAACAGGGTTACGATGGCTGTTTTCGGGATGTCCGCTGGGTTGACTGGAATCTGGTGGAATGCCTTGACTAGGTCAATCCTAGAGAATGTAGTGCAGCCAGCAAGCTGTGATGAGAACTCTTGGATGTTCGGTATGGGATACCTGTCCAAGGCGGTGTGAGAGTTGAGTGCTCGGTAGTCTCCACATGGTCTGATTTCTCCAATTTTCTTGGGGACTGTGTACAGTGCAGCTGACCAATTGCTTGAGCTGGGACGAATGATTCCTTGATGCATGAGGGATTCAAACTCTGCCTTTGCTGCTCGGTAGTGTTCTGGGGCTAAACGGCGTACCTTTGTATGAGTTGGTGGTCCTTTAGCCTCAATGTGATGGTACACATGGTGCTTCACCTGGTCGGTTGCTGAGAAGGGCCTGGTAAGTGTTGGAAAGGACTTGAGTAATGGTGCGTAAAGGTTGCCTTCCTTAATCACTGATATCTGTGTACTCTTCTGAGCAACAGGTTCTGCCGTGGTCCTGATACTGGTCTCTTCAAGGGGAAGTTTGTTCTTTACAGTGAAGAGGTTCTGTTGTATGGTTGGTGGTAGACGTTGGTAGAAGAGTTGTTGCAGCAGGTCCTGGTCAAACTTCTCCAGTTTGTTTCCCAATAACTTCTTCATGCGGCTCAGCATTTCTGTTGGCCTCTCGTTACCTAGCTCTTCTTTCGAGACCAACTCTTGAAGTCTGGTTGCTAGCAAAGATTCCAGGCAGGAGAAAATAGCGTTTTTTATCTCCGTGTAGGGAGTTTTGGAGCCGACTGTCTTTAAAATTGTTTCTGACACTTGGGACAAAACTTCTGGTGGCAGGAGGGCAGTCGTGTGGGTGAATTTTGCCAGACTAGACGTGATGCCACTTGCTTTGAAGTTGCACTCTATTATTGAAAACCACATTGCAGGGTCGTGGGTGCAGAACGTAGGGGCTTTGAAGGCCATAGCGGCTATGTTCTTTTCGTTATTTGCCATTGTGTTTGTTGTCACTTCGGGGTCACCAATTTGTAACAGTTGTTACAAGGTAGTGAACATGTGTTTTGTTCACTAGGTGGCAATAACGAAAGAGTTTATTTTGGTCATTTATTTATTTATTGTTTTAGTGTTCTGTTATATATTTATTTATTACATTGCATATGAACTTCTTATATCCAACCCGGAATATGTTCAATGGCATACAATGTAATAAAGGTTGCCGCTACACAACAATGGGCTCAACAACGCTGGCAAGACAATCTTAAGACCAAACTCAGAGGCCAATCTGTGGGTAGTAAGACCTGGTGGACCACACTGAAGCAGCATCAAGACTTGACAAAGGATGATGATGTACCACCTCTACAGAAGCCTCATGGTACAGTGTTCACCAAAAAACAAGGACAGGGCAGAGGTAGTCACAATTTTTTTCTCCAACAAGATCTTATACATTTGTAGAGCTTGATTTTACACACTAGAAAATGAAATCTAAAGTTTCCTAAGTCCACTGGTTTGCGTACAATAGCGCGTAAAAGTATAAAATACCGACTCCTAAAAATGAAAGAAATCGTGAGCGAGCGTAGATTTCTCGTGCAAATATGACGAAATAAATAGTTTTCAATGCAGAAACGTATATAATAACATCATATTATATGTATTAGTACCTGAAAATGAAATATATAATAAATGTATGTACAAAAATATAACGAAATCAATAAAATACATTATTTTACTGACATGTTCATTGGCACAGTGTAGGCTTGGTGGTGTAGGTATGCGTAGTGGTGGTCATGTGGGCGTATTTACGCACTTTGGGTTGTCTCGGGAGTGCACAGGGGGGCTTTATTTTCAACACTTATTTAATAATGCCGTCACAAGACACACTGTACTCAATATGTACAACTATATACATATGTACGCATATATATATAGTGGGAAAGAAATAATAAATGCAGTAGGAAATGTCATACAAGTCATGTATGTACTCGTGTCAGTGTGTCACGTGAGCGTATTTTGCGTATGTGCGTGATTGTATATATATGTGTTGTGCCTTTCCATATGATTTGGTGTCTGACTGAACGTGTTTGAGTGTAAAACAAATATATGCACTGAAGTACATGTACATGCAGCCCTCTCAGTGTGTACTGAAGCATATGTACACTTGTTTTGGCGTTTATGCTTATCCCAAGTGACTCAGATAACTCGTGGAAATGTAAACAAGACCCAGGGAGAGGGTAGGAAGGATATGAGGGGCAGGGGAAGGCAGTCAGGGCCGGGAGAGAAGGGGATGCCTGTCTGTGTATGAGGGTGGTGGTGGGGGAAATTAGGCTCCGCCCACCCACCACCCCGTGGGAAAATTTCACCCACTCGCCACTCCCACCACTCAAGGAAATGGTTAGATATAGCACACCCAGTTTTCTATAGTGCGTTAATTTAAATGGACCATCGGCTTCAAGGCCTAAATTTGTATCGTCCGTTTAAACAAACAAAAGGACTTTAGGGGTTAAGCGTTGAGCCTCTCAGCTGGCAACGCCCCTCACTACCATATTCCAGCAATGTATCACCACTGGAGTGTGGCCTACCCTCTAGAAGGGAGCCAGAGTGGTGGCAATCCACAAAAAGGGCAAGAGGACTGATCCCAAGAACTACAGACCTATCTCCCTTCTCTCAGTTCTTGGTAAAATACTCGAAGCCACACACCATTTACTTAACAATAACCAGTTTGGCTTCCGAACAAACAGGTCAGCAGAAGACCTATTACTTCAATTATCCACCACTAGACCAGGGAAGGGACACATTCATCATTGCTCTTGACATAGCTGAAGCATTTGATAGGGTGTGGCATCACAGCCTCATCACCAAGCTGAACAGCTTGGGTGTCCGTGGTCATCTACTCCTCCTGCTCAAAGATTACCTGCAGGGCAGATACCTCAGAGTGGTGATGACTAGACAAACATCAGCCGAACATCCCATCTCTGCCAGTGTACCACAGGGTAGTGTTCTCGGCTCTCTCCTCTGGAATACATATTTTAATGACTTGCTTCAGCTCATTTCAGAGGCACATGCATACGCCAATGACTGCACCCTCACATTTCCCTGTGACAGTGGTGATCACCGCACGACTATCGCACACATCAACCTGGTCCTACAAACCATCGTCTTATGGGGTCGCCGATGGCAAGTGGATCTCGCTCCGGAGAAGACACAGGTGATGCTGGTCTCCAGAAGACAGCGTCCCCCTAATACTCCCTCCCCCATCATCTTGCTTGATGGGAGGTCGCTGCCCTTACAATATTCCATACCAATACTGGGAGTGGAAATTAACAGTACCCTGACTTTCACTGGCCACGTCAAGACTATAGCCAGGAAAGCCGCTTGGAAACTTAGTTGTGTCCGGCGGGTATCACATCTCCTTGACTCCCAGGGAATATCCACATTGTATGCTGCTCAAGTCCGTCCCCTCATGGAGTATGCCCCTCTCACCTGGTCGTCATGCCCCCCTTCATATTTAGGTCTTCTTGACAAGATTCAACGTCGAGCACAACGATTAATATGTATGAAGTCCCCACTGGACCAACCACCTTCACCCCTGCAGCCCCTACAGCAGCGTCGTGATGTGGCAGGATTGTGTGTTATTTACAAGCATCGCGCCCCACACCTAACTGCACTCCACCAACCTTGGGCTCAACCACACGGCCACACCACCCGTGCTGCCGTCACCAGGCATCACCAGCTCATCATCCCTTTTGCCAGAACAGAGACCTTCCTCCGTTCCTTCCTACCAAGGTATACATGAATGTGGAATCATCTGGTACAGCAGACACAGCTTCATTACACCACCTCACTACAAACCTTTAGGTCTGCTGTAAATACATGGATTAAACAGCCATAAAATGTATATAAATTGGTCTAATGTATATAACTGTTTGTGTAGTTAGGCATTTGAAATGTATGCATAGTATAGCTTTAGTGATCATACTTTCTTATGTCAAAGATAGTCTTCAGTAGCCCTACTGAAACTTCTGACTGAATAATGTATCCAATATTAACAAAAAAAATATATATATAATAATAAGAGAGGAGAGGAGGAAAAATTAAAATAAAGAGGGAAGAAGAAATGAGAGAGAGAGACGCAAAGGATATGTTAGAGAATTAGGAATAAAGAGTAATGAGAGAGAGAAAGAAAAAAGCCAGATGTGGGAGAGAGAGAGAAAAAAAAACCACAGATTAACAAGGAATACATACACGATGGCAACACTGCAGAGAAAGTAAGTAAGTCGGCGTTGGTAACACTGTTTCTACACACACACACACACACACACCACAGAGAAAACCTGGATACTTATTTTAGCTCGAGACTTTACACACACACAAATAAGACTATACCTTACACACACACACACACACACACAACTAAAGACTATACCTTACACACACACACACTCACACACAACTAAAGACTATACCTTATACA
>JAWZYT010006802.1:52500-54609 GCA_034508575.1 Petrolisthes manimaculis
ATACTGTGATTGTAGATTCTTTGTTATGTCCAAAGGTTGTGCTGGCAAGTGATCTGAGGGTTTTAAGTCTTTACATGCATTTGTTTTTGATGGTCGTGATGTGTTGTTTGAATGTCATGGATGTATTGTATGTTATGCCAAGTAGTGTGTGTGTGTGTGTGTGTGTGTGTGTGTGTGTTATAGGTGTGTTGTTTATGCTGAGGTGTAATGTGTAGCGGTGTTCTGCATTCCCAGGGTTATGTTATTCATAGGTTATTATTACAATTCTTACCCTGTGTTAAAAGGTTAGTGTGTGTGTGTTCCCAGACTTGTACTATTCACTAACATTGCCTTGGAGAGTTGCCAGATGACTGAAATAGAACCATAATTATGACTCTATATAAGGAATGGTATGGGGAGTAGGGATGAGTATGGTAGCTATAGTGGAGAAAACCTTAATGTGACAGGGAAGGTGTATGGGAAGGTTCTTACTGAGTGATGACTGAAGTAACTGACAATATAGTTAGTTAGAAGTAGTGGGGGTTCAGAAAGGGGAGAGGATGTGTGCACCAGATTTTTGCATCAAAATTAAACATTGGTGAAATATTTTGGGAAGGGTAGGAAGTTGTATGTTGCCTTCATGGACAGAGAAAAATGCATATGATAGGGTTGATATAGGAGAGCTATGACAGAAGTATTGAGGATTTACGGTGTTGGCGAGTCTTTAATGCAGATGCAAATGCATGTGTATGGGTAGAGAGTGGTCTAAGTGAGAATTTTAATATTGGTGTAGGGGTGAGACAGGGGTGTGTTATGTCACCATGGTTGTTCAATATATATACTGATGGTTGTATGAGAAAGATGAAAGCCGAAGTGAAAGACCTGGGGGTGAAGTTGAGGCTGGATGAAGTAAATTGGTTCTTGGTGGCAAGCTTGTTTGCAGATACACCGTGTTGATGGCTGGTAGTGAAAGGGAGTTACAGAGGGTGGTGGATGAGTTTCAGTCTGGGTAAACGAAGAAAACTGAAGGTGAATATTGGTAGAAGTAAGATGATGGTATTTGAGAGAGCAGAAACTGAAGTGATTGACTTTGCCACTCCATACAGAGTGGGAGTACCAAATGGGATGAAGTGTGATATAATTCGAGAGGGTGAGAGGATGGATGAAGTGAAGGAGTTTAAGTACCTGGGTACAGTTCTATGTAAACATGGAAGCATGGAAGGAGAAATTAGGGAGAGAGCAATGAGGGGTAGATAGGTCATAGGTGCACTGGGGAGGATTATGAAGGGTAGAAGTGTGAGTATGGAAGTGAAAAGGGGACTTCGAAATAGTATAATCCTGCCAACACTGACATATGCTTCAGAGACATGGACATGGAGTCTAGAATAAGTGCAGTGGAAATGAGTTTCTTGAAAAGAGCATGTGAACTTACAAGGTGGGATTGAGAAAGTAATAGCAGTATGTATGAGAGATGTGATATGAGTGAGAAGGTTGAGGTGGTTTGGACATGTAGAGAGAATGCAAGCTTGGAACAGGGTGGGAGAGTATGTAAAGGAGAGAAACATGAATGGCAGAGTAGGGCTGGACCAAGTAAGGAGGGAAAGGAATGTTGGAACAGAGTGGAAGAGTATGTAAAGGTGTGAAACATGAATGGCAGAGTAGGGCTGGACCAAGTAAGGAGGGAAAGGAGTGTTGGAACAGAGTGGAAGAATATGTAAAGGAGGGAAACATGAGGGGCAGAGGAGGGCTGGACCAAGTAAGGAGGGAGTGTTGGAACAGAGTGGAAGAGTATGTAAAGGAGGGAAACATGAATGGCATAGGAGGGCTGGACCAAGTAAGGAAGGAGTGTTGGAACAGGGAAAACTAGAAACACTTCTGCTGTGGTCACCCCTTTGGGCGTCAGAGCTACAGATAGATAGATAGATATATAGTGTCATTTCTAAACAAGTTGAATTGGGATATGGCTATGTTGCTGTTGTTGGAGGTAATTGTAAGAAGTCAGGTTTTAATTATACATAGGATGTTATATTGTGTTGATGGATAAAATGGTTTGCAGGAGTAACTTTGATAAATAGTTTAGGTTTGTCACGGCAAAGTGTAGGTAAATGAAAGACTGAGAGTTGTAGTTAA
>JAWZYT010006803.1:0-2500 GCA_034508575.1 Petrolisthes manimaculis
ACCTATACGGCGTAACTATTTAATTTGTCAACAATTATTCATTATCATAATAATTATATGAACTTCTTAGCAACAAGGAATCGTTCAAAGAGTACTGCTTCCAAATATGTATGTGTATTCATGTTGTCGATGTAATGCCAGTGTGTGAGTTCAACATCCTTCCCTCCTGAATAAACCACACAGAACAGACAGAATTTCCAAGACACTTTTCCCTCCAGGACATTCTTGCCGTGTAGGACTTTCTCTCTCTCTTCTTCCAAGAGCCCAAAACACTCCCTCCATCTCTTTCTGAAACGATCACGGTTGCCAATGTCGGATATATTTCCCACAATTGACAGTATATAAATAAAAGTTTGCCATTAATACGCTTTGATTTTTTTTTATTTTTTTTTACCCTTGATATTATAGACAGAGTGAAATAAAAATATAGATATGAATTCAAACAGGGAAAATATAACATAAACGTCTATTGGACCTCTGAAAGCTACTAGTGACACTGGTTGGTTGGCTTCCTCGACTTGGAACCCATAGAGACTCAGGACCAAAACTTCCTGATAATCCTGTCCTCTCTCCTCGCCGCCTCTCCCGTCTTGAATATGTAATGCCACTCCATTCACGGTAGTACCCACACTGCTCCCCCCACAAAGACGACATCTCACACTCAAGACTCATGCCAATAGAGCGTTTCTTTACTGCCGTGTGTGTGTGTGTGTGTATACCTTCCCTAGGCTTTTTTATAAAACATTTGAGGGGATGTGAGGGTGAGGAGGAGTGATGTTTTCTTTCATTCAGACTACCACTGGAACATTCAATGGCCCGTACAAGTCTTGAAAAAAACATCATCCTTAGTTTACACACTGGGTCGCGTCGGTGGTGAACCTACGAACAAAACTGGCAACGGTGTAGAGCCCACACACTTGCCCCTCTCTCCACTCCCCTCACCTGAAGGACTCCTCCACCCTATACAATGACACACCTTCCCTGACACTCGGCATGCTCTTGTTTGCTGTAGGTTGATGGTTGTGTCTCGAGAGGGGCCTTTTCGAATGCCAAGATCTACAGTTTTATTTATTTGTTTTAATTATTTTCTTTTTTGTCTCCATTATTCCTCTCTTTTATTCAAAGGAAGACGAAATTTAGCTGTGTATTTCAATTTATGGAAACTAGGTAGAACGTTATTCTCTTAAAAATGTAAAAAAAATTTAAGCTTATTTTATTCTTCTCAATGATTTTTCCATTTGACTTGGGAAAATAATTTAAGTTAGCTCCGCAAATCAGACAAAGTATTATAAATGATTTAAAGCGGGTAAACAAATGTAAATTAGTAAATGGAAGGGGCAACTATAATTTCCTTTTAAAATGGCCTTGATCTTACGCAACTGTTGTTGTTTCATTAGGATAAGCTTATAAAAAGGCAAGGAAAACAATCTAGCACAACAAAACTGAAACTCATGTTATTTCTTACAGTTTTTTTTACGTCTAGAGTAAACATCCATAGCTCTCAGTGCCTCCCAGTGCCCGTCGTCTCTAAGCAGGTACTGTACCTTTCCTCCCTTCTCAACACACCATTCTTTCCAACACGCCCGGCTTCACTGTTTATTTTACAGTCGGACCGTAATAAGTGCCTCTCGCCTCGTGTTATTTTCAGAAAGGCTACCGAGCCCTGCCGTCTGTGTGTGTACAAAAAAAAAAAAAAAAAAAAATTTACAGTGGCCACCAAGAGTAAAGTCTCATTCCTCCTACAATATCTTTCTATAACTTGTGGTGATCATGATCTAACTTCGTCCCCTACCTTATCATTACTTAATACCCAACGTTCATACAAGCCCTCGTACTTTCTCATTCTGTATCTCCATTCTAACATTACATTCTAACTTTCACTCTCACCATCTCTGTCTATTTCTGCCCTCCGTTCCTCTCCCTCTCTCTCTTAGCTTCTTAACTTCTTTTCACATCCAGCAGCTTCACTCACCTTCATATTCACTTTCTCACCCATTCTCACAAATCCATGACCGTTCTCCTTCAACACTCACATCCCAATACCTCTCTCTCCCTCCCCCTCTATCCCTCTCTCTCCCTCTCCATATCCCCCTACCCGTCTATCGCTTTTCTCTCTCCCTCTCTCTCTCCCTCTCTCTCTCTCTCTCTCTCTCTCACTCTCTCAGTGTGTGTGTGTGTGGGTGTGTGCGAGTTGTTCACGCTTAATTCAATATTCGTTCTGCCTATTGACTTGACTCCCTCCCTCCACCTCTCTCTCTCTCTCTCTCTCTCTCTCTCTCTCTCTCTCTCTCTCTCTCTCTCTCTCTCTCTCTCTCTCTCTCTCTCTCTTCCGATGGGCTGTCTCTCTCACTTATATCTATACATATGCTGATCTTCCTTTACCATCCCTTGCCCCTCATTCGTCTTCTTCCCTCCCTCCCTTCCTTCTCCCTCCATTATTCAGCCACCAATCAATCCTCCTTTCGCCTTCTTCCCTCCCTCCATTTACCTTCCACCCTTC
>JAWZYT010006803.1:5000-23074 GCA_034508575.1 Petrolisthes manimaculis
GAGGAAGAGATAGGTGTGGTGGGTAGAGTTGGGTTGGGATGGGTAGGTATGTACGTAATCTGGAGGAGAAGGTGAGTGTGGTGTGATGGGTGGGTAGGTGGGTAATCTTGGAACGGGTGTGGTGGGTTGTGGTGGGATGGGTGTGGTGTCGTGTGGTGTGGTGGGTTGGAATAGCTGGGTGTGGTGGGATGGGTTGGGTTGGGAGGGTAATTTGAAGGAGGTAGGTGTGGTAGGTTGGGATGGGTGGGTAGAAAGTGGGTATGGTGTGATGGGTTGGGTAGGTGGGTTTACTCAGTGGTGATGTTGAGACAGTATATAGGTGGGTATAGCAGTGGTATAGTTTGGGTATAGCAGTGCTTTTGGGGCAGAAATATCAAACAAAAGCTGACATGACATAACTGTGCGTCATCTGTGTGTGAGAAACTGTGATAATTTCGTAAACGCTGTTAACACAAGAATGAGTTAAATTCTGAAAACAAACATGAATTCTTTTCCAGGCGTAATTTTGTGCCGCTATCTGTTTTCTAAATATCTTAAAATACAAGCCCCGAGTGAGTCTTGGTCTGTGTTATAAAATATCTCAAAACAAAACAATACACGCGAATTCAAAACAAAACAATACACGGGAATTAATCACAATCTGTATTATAAATGTCCTAAAACAAAACACAAACCACGAATGAGTCCCAGCCAGTGTTGTCATTGTATTAAAACACAAACCACGAATGTGTCCCAGCCAGTGTTGTCATTATCTTAAAACACAAACCATGAATGAGTCTTGGTCTGTGTTGTAAATGTCTACAAACCATGAATGAGTCTCGGTCTGTGTTGTAAATGTCTACAAACCAAACAAAACACATGAATTCGTCCCGGCCCCGCCTGCATGTGTTGTAAAAGTGGCACAGCGAGTACGGGCTGAAGTTGAGTGCGCACGCAAAACCCAGAGGGAGATGGGAAAAGTTCATGTTGGAATAGAGTTAACTTTTACCTCATTGCAACTTTGTTTCATATTCATTTTTCATTTAGCGTTCACAAGTTCTGGCTTACAGTTATTAGTTCCTTCTTCGCCTAATTTGGTGGGCGAAGTTGAGCAGTAATAAGGAATGTTGGGAGCCAAATGGGTACATGGTATATATACATCGCACCTTCCACTAAATTAAGAGAATAATATACTTACGGTACTTTGGAGCGCCTTGATTCCTCCAAAGTATGCCACCAGGAAAAAGGACCAGATGAACAAAAATACTGATGGCCTGTTGTTGCCTGGAATAATTTGGAGGAAGTAGTTGCTACAGACTTACCAACACTTACGTACATTACATACATACATATTTCCCCCTTAATGGTATATGTTACTAGTCAAACCGATGGAACTAGGAATATATTAAATTTGAAAGTGCATTATTGCTTCTAAATTCCTCTAAGGTTAATATTTAGGGTTAATTGTAGAACTACTGATTTCCCCAAACTATGCCAAGAAACAGGCTACTTCAGTATACGAATGAAGGATCCGGTTTGAGGCACAGTTTGGAGGAATCAATAGTCCTTCCAATTTCCCAGCGTAAGGCAACAACAATCTTAATTAGTTAGTAACCAAGGAAACATAAAAATAAAAATAGTAGCAAATAAAACGATGGTATCCAAATCAAGATAATGATAATGTTTTCCTTCGTAACTGATGAGGTCAAAGTGGTATATCCTTTCCTTAAATAATTACCGGAGTTGAGGAAATCAGTCTTCATGATGGGGAAAAAGTCAAGTGGTGTGAGTGGAAAATAATGGAGGAGGAGGGGAGGAGAAGGTGGTAAAGGAGGAGGAGCAGGAGGGGCAAGAGGAGGAGGAGCAGGGGCAAGAGTAGGAGGAGGAAGGGCAAGAGGAGGAGGAGGAAGGGCAAGAGGAGGAGGAGGAGGAGGAATAATCAAGAAAAAGAAGGGGTATGTGAGAGAGGAGGAGGAGGAGGAGAAGGAGGGGCAAGAGGAAGAGGAGGAGGAAGGGCAAGAGGAGGAGGAGGAGGGGCAAGAGGAGGAGGAGAAGGAAGAGGAATAATCAAGAAAGAAGGGGTATGTGAGAGAGGAGCAGGAGGAGAAAGAGGAAGATAAGGAAGGAGGGTAATGAGATAAACTGGAGAATGAGGGAGGAAGAAGAGAAGGAAGGAAGCGAAAGAATAAATGGTTTGAAGAATAAAGAATAATGGAAGGAAGAAGAGAAAGAGGAAAAGGAAGGAAGAGGAAGACAAAAGAGAAAGAATACATGATCGAAAGAAGAAGAAATAAGGAAAGAGGAAAGGAAGAAGATGAAAAGAAAGAAAAAATGGTCGAAAGAATAAGGAAAGAGGATAGAAAGAAAGGAAGAGGAAGATGAGAAAGAAGAAATGGTCGGAAGGAGAAATAAAAAAATAGAAAAGGGGAATAAAAAATGAAGGAAGAAATGGTCAGGAGAAGAAATAAAAAAAAATAAAGTAGGGGAATGAAGGAAGAAGGAAGAAACGGTCGGAAGGAGAAGAAATAAAAAAAAAATAGAGTAGGGGATTAAAGAATGAAGGAAGAAACTGTCGGAAGGAGAAAAAATAGTAAAAAAAAATAGAGTAGCGGAATAAAGAATGAAGGAAGAAACGGTCGGAAGGAGAAGAAATAACAAAAAAAATAGAGAATGTTAATGAAGAATGAAGGAAGAAATGGTCAGAAGGAGAAGAAATAAAAAAAATAGAGAAGGGGAATGAAGAATGAAGGAAGAAATGGTCAGAAGGAGAAGAAATAATAATAAAAAAATAGAGTAGGGAAATGAAGAATGAAGGAAGAAACGGTCAGAAGGAGAAGAAATAATAATAAAAAAATAGAGTAGGGGAATGAAGAATGAAGGAGGTGAAGGAATAGAGAAGGAGTCCTTGCAATATTTCCTTCACACGCTCCTGGTGCCTGTCGCCGAGGGGAAATTTTCTGTAGACAATTTGGAAGGGTCATATTTTCTCTCTCCGTGAAGGGAAAAATGGGTAAGGAGAGAGAGAGAGAGAGAACAGGATGAGGAGGAGGAGGAGGAAGTGGAGGAGGAGGAGGTGGTGGAAGATGTGGAGGAGTGAGTGGTAAGGAGAGAGAAAAGGAGAGATGGAGGATGAGGAGGAGGAGAAGGAAGCAAACGAGAAGTGAGAGGACGGGGATGAGGAGTGCATGAGTGTTAAGGAGAGAGAAGGAGGAGGAAGAGGAGGAGTGTGTGGTGAGGAAAGAGAAGGAAAAGGAGGAGAAGGAGGAGGAGGAGTGTGTGGTGAGGAAAGAAGAGGAGAAGGAAGAGAAGGAGGAGGAAGTGGTTAGGAGAGAGGGAAAAGAAGTAAATGAGGAGTGAGAGGAGGGAGAAGATAGAGGAAAGAAGGAAGAGTTATTGCCAGAAGAAGTAAGACATAAATGATTGAACAAGACTTGCACTCGTCGAAGAGAGGCCTTTCTGAGGAAGACCGGCTATGGCTCAAGAATACTGAAGAAACCTGTGTAATCACAGATAGTGGCCATTATGAACTTGCTTTGCCCTTTAGAGAAGATGAGCCTATATTACCAAACAATAAAGCTTCAGCGTTGAAGAGGCTTGAGAGTCTGAAAAGAAAGTTCTTGAAAAACACACACTATTATGAAGAATATAACAAGTATATGTCAGACATGATGAAACAAGGACATGCAGAACAGATGCAAGGAAGCACGAATACAGAGGACAAAGGATTCTGGTACATTCCCCATCATGGAGTATACCACCCACATAAACCAGACAAGATCCGTGTGGTGTTTGATTGTGCTGCAAAATTTAAGGGTACGTCTCTAAATGATTCTCTCCTGTCAGGTCCAGATTTAGCTAACTCTTTGGTCGAGGTGCTGATTAAATTTCGTCAGGGTTCTTTCGCATTTATTGCCGATATTGAAGCCATGTTTTACCAGGTACAGGTTCCAGTAAAAGATAGAGACTACTTGAGATTTTTGTGGTGGCCGGATAATAATTTAGAAAATAGTCCAAGTGAATATCGCATGACTGTTCATCTGTTTGGAGCAAATTCGTCGCCAAGTTGTGCCAATTATGCGCTACGAAGAACGGCAAAGGATTATGGTCATCATCTTCCAGAAGCAAAACAGACAATATTGAATAACTTTTATGTGGATGACTGCCTGAAATCTGCCGAAACAGAAGAAGAAGTGATACAGATAGCACATGATGTCAAGGCTCTATGTGCAAAGGGTGGATTCAATTTGACTAAGTTTGTGAGCAACAGCCGAAGTTTATTGAAATCTTTACCATCTGAGCATCACGGTAAGACTTTCAAAGAGCTCGACTTGTGCAGAGATTGTTTGCCTGTGGAAAAGGCCCTTGGAATAACCTGGAATATTGAATCTGATAAACTCACAATTGCTGTTAGCAGGAAGACCAAACCATTCACAAAAAGAGGGTTGCTTTCTACTATTGGAGTGATGTATGACCCCCTAGGAATTGTGTCCCCCTTTATACTGCATGGAAGAAAAATTTTGCAGGATCTTTGTAGGCTAAAGCTTGGTTGGGATGAGGAAATCCCGGAACAACAAAGATTGGAGTGGGAGATATGGATAAGGTCATTAGCTGATTTGCCATGTGTGAAAATGGATAGAAGCATCAAACCAGCCCATTTTGGAAGAATCACATCTTGCCAAATCCATCATTTTGCAGATGCATCTGAGAAAGGTTATGGAACTGTTGCATATCTACGACTAGAAAATGAGGAAAAAGATATTCATTGTGCCTTTATCTTTGGAAAGTCGCATGTAGCACCATTGAAGACTGTGACTATACCTAGGCTTGAATTGATGGCAGCCACAGTTGCAGTCAGAGTCCATCAGATGATTATTAACGCCCTGGGAATCCAAGTGAACCAGGTATATTTTTGGACTGATAGCACCACAGTTCTGAAGTATATTAGAAATGATCGGGCGAGGTTTCACACCTTTGTTGCCAACCGCCTTGCTATTATACGTGATGGATCACGCCAAGACCAGTGGAGATATGTGAACTCTAATCTAAACCCTGCTGATGACGCTTCCAGAGGAAACCAAAGTGAACGTTGGCTTAATGGGCCTGAATTTCTAAAAAGGAATGAGAGCAACTGGCCTGTTGAACCATCAGTAGTTTGTAAGGCAGGAGATAGTGAACTTGAGATTAAAGCCCATATTTGTGTCAGCCACTGTGCAGAGAACAATCCTACTAGAAAGCTGCTTCAGTACTTCTCCAGTTGGCATAAAATCAAGAAAGCTGTTGCGTGGCTCTTACGCTTTAAGAACTATTTAAAAGGATCGACACATGATGCCAATAATTGTTCTAAATTCCTCACAGTTGATGATATAAACCAGGCTGAGAAATCAATCATCCAGGTGGTCCAAAAGGAAGTATTTTCTGAGGAATTATCTGCATTACATGGTGGCTTAAAGGTGAAGTCTAACAGTTCCATGTACAAACTCAACCCAGTTCTTCATAATGGTTTGATCCGTGTTGGAGGAAGAATTTCAAAGGCCCCAATATGTTTTAATGCCAAACATCCAATTATCCTACCATACAAGCATCATATAACGGAGATTATCATCCAGGAATTCCATGAACGAGCAGGTCATCAAGGACGAGAACATGTTTTGTCTTCACTAAGGGAATGCTTTTGGATACTGAAGGGCAATGCGGCTGTTCGAAGAGTTTTAGGCCAGTGTATTAAGTGTAGGAGATATCAGGCACCTGTTATGCAGCAGAAAATGGCCAACCTTCCAGTGGACCGTATCACCCCAAATGAACCTCCATTTACAAATACAGGCGTGGATTGTTTTGGTCCGTTTTTTACAAAGAAAGGTCGTTCTCAAGTCAAACGGTATGGTATAATCTTCACTTGTTTGACAGTTCGAGCAGTCCACATTGAGATTGCTGATTCTTTAACAACTGATTCCTTTATTAATGCTCTTAGGCGATTTGTAGCTAGACGAGGCCAGGTAAAGATGCTACGGTGTGACAGAGGGACTAATTTTGTTGGCGCTGAGAGAGAGTTGAGAGAAGCTATGAGTGAGTGGAATGAAAGTCGCATACATGAGACTCTACTGATTAAAGGAATTGATTGGCAATTCAATCCGCCTCATGCTTCACATTTTGGTGGTGCATGGGAGAGACAAATAAGGACAGTGAGAAAGATACTGAATGCAACTATGAATGAACAAACATTAACTGATGACAGTCTTACTACACTAATGTGTGAAATTGAGGCAGTAATCAACAGCCGTCCTCTAACCACAGTATCCAGTGATGACCAGGATTTGATGCCTTTAACCCCTAATCACCTTTTGACCCTTAGAGATAGTTCAATAGATGTAGGTAAATTTGACCCTAAGGACATGTATAGTAAGAGGCGTTGGCGACATGTACAATATCTGGCTGATCTATTTTGGAAACGGTGGAAAAAAGAGTATCTTTCAGGTCTTCAGCAAAGACAAAAATGGAATGAGACTAAATATAACTTATCAGAAAATGACATTGTCTTAGTTGTAGATGACAATTCTCCTCGAAGCCATTGGTTATTGGGACGCATCCTGAAGGTTCATGCAGGTGATGATGGTCTTGTTAGAAGTGCTACAGTTCAATGTGGCAAGTCAGCACTTTGCAGGCCTTTGGCTAAACTTGTTCTGCTTTGTGAGAATTAACTGTGTAGTGGGAATTAGTGCAGATAGGAAATAATTTACTTATATTGGTAACATTAATTAGGTATTACAGCATGTACTTTGTTCACTAGTCATACCTGTCATTCATATTTCTAAATGTATTTTGAGTATGTTAAAAAATGTATAAGAGTGCCTATTTGTTGTGAAAAAAAAATGTGTTGAAGTATGGTATCTAGAGAGTTGTAATGTAAGGCACATGTATTATACTGTACAGTATGTACCATTATGTTGAAACGTTTATTGACCTGGCATATTAGTTTGTTGAATCCCCTCGTGGTTTCAAGGAGGAGGGTATAGATGCCAGGAATAGCTACCAACTTGTATGTTGGCAACATTTGTGTTCCAAAAATATATACTGTATATTATTTCTAAATTGTTTATAAGATAAGACTGATTATACTTTATAATTAATTTTCTATATTATATGTGACAATTACTGCATTATTTAGTTCGAATTTATTTGTGAAATAGATATTTTAAATTCTGACTGTGTTCAGAGTGACGTGAGCCACGTCATCACCAGAGTCCAGAGTAGGCCTACCACCACCTTGGCTGGTGTCATTCTAGGTGGGACAGGTGAAGAGAGAGGTGCTTCAAGTTTGGCTTCCCTAGTCTTTACCTAAAGTCACCGGTTGTTTGGCTGGTTTGTTGTTGTTGTGTGGGCCTACTGTGACTATTAACCAGGAGAAGGGATACGACTTGGTTAGTATATAATTATATTTCTTAGTGTTTATCTTGTAATAATAATATTCTGTTTGGTACAATTGGTTATAACTGTGAATTGATTGATGTTTTGAGCCTCGGTACGAGGTGTCCTGGGTTCGTATCCCGGCAAATTTAGTTACTGTAATTAATCATTTAGGCATTATTAATATTAATTTGTGTTAAATATGTAGTTACAGCGAATGTTAAATTAAAAACCAAAAGTCCGACTATTATAGTGCCTTGTTGTGAAGAAATATTAACCTATGGACTGCGAAGTTAATAATTGTATTTGAAATCGAGTACATGTATGATATTAATAATATAAGTTTGTTAAAATTACATGTTTGTTCGCAGAAACGATTAACTTATGGCTGATGTGTTATGAATAAAGTCGGACAGCGATAAGGAGTTTCTTGTGCCCGAATTCGACACAGTTAGGCGCCAACTTGAAACTGTTGGCGCCTAACTGTGTCGAATTCGGGCACAAGAAACTCCTGGTTATACATATTCACTAGCATCTGATCCAAGTTGATATCATTTACTTTGATACGATTGACTCTCATCTGTGTTTTCTTTAGATCTTCTGTAGGCCCATAAACAATCCATCCCAGTTTTGTCCTCAAGGCAAATGGGCCTCCTTCCTTCTGGCTGTTAATCAGTTCCCATGGTTCCATGGCCTGTGGTACATTGTTACCTATCATGAGACCAATATCCACATTAAATGCAGGAAGGTCTATACATTGGAGATGTGGCCAACTTCTAAAGTCATCATTCCTGGGTATGTCTTCTTGAGACACTGGTATCTTCTCCAGAGTATAAATAGGTGGTAAGCAAATAATATTATTTTCATCTGGATCACATATTTCCATACCTGTGACTATTAGACTCTCCATCATGATACCGTCTGCATGGACTGTAGAAACTGATAATTTAGTTGGAGTGGTATTCTTGAAAGCTAATTTTTCTAAAAGATCAGTTGTACAAAACGAGGCTGTGCTACCGTTGTCAAGAAACGCATAAGTCGGAATCAGTTGCCCTGTGCTTGCACGAACCTTCACAGGAATAATGGACATTCTCATGTTTGGCTTCCTATCTTCATCTGTCAACATTTTTATGTTTACTTTCACTGTCTTTTCAGAGTCTACATCCCTTTCTTGAGATACACGTCTAGTTTCTTGATCATTTACATTTGTGATTGTATTCCGATGTAGAACAGTTGGATGTGCACCCTTACAAATGCGGCATGTTCTCCTCCTCTTACAATCCTTGGATAAGTGACCATGTCGTAAACATCCAAAGCACAGACCACTCTTGACTATGAAGTCTTTGCGTTCCTTTTCAGTTTTCCTTTTCAAATTGCTGCATTCATCCAAGTAATGATTTTCACTGCAAAAGAAACATTTCACAGGTGACTTCTCTGAGTTATCTGCAACTGTATTGTAGTTAACTCTTACCTCTGTTCTTTCCCTTTTGGGAAATATCTTTATTTTTTCTTCAGTCTTCCTTGGCTGTGGTCCTGTTAAATGTCTTCCAAACAGAGGGTTGGACAATATACGAGATTCCTTTTCTACAAAATCTACCAAGTCACTGAATGTTACACTTCTATAATCCTTCTCTGCTATGTTATCAGCAATTCTACGCCACCTGTCTTGCATGAATATAGGCAATTTCTCCATTATTTTTCTCATTGTTTTTGGATGTTCAATCTCTCTACCTCTTTGGGAAATGCCAGTCATTGCATTCTTGCAGCTTATCAGCATGACTGAAAACTTCTCCATTCCTTCTACGTCATCAACTTTCAGGTTTGGCCAGTTTAATATTCTATCAATATAGGCAGTTGTTATTCTCTCTTGATCTCCATATTTTCTTTGTAAAAGTCGTCTTGCTTCTTGGTATCCAGTTCCTGGTGGCATATGGAGACAGGCTTGGACTATATCCCTCGGTTGTCCAGATGTGTACTGCTCTAAATAGAACAACTTTTCTTCTTCATCCGTAAGCCTACTACTGATTATACTTTCAAAAGATCTTATGAAGGATCTATACTGGGTAACATCTCCGTTAAATTTCTGAACTTCTGCTTTTGGCATCAGACTTTTAAGATTATAAGAAATCAGTGTGTCCATAAGATTGTTTTCCTCATATTTTCTTTGAGATCTGTTGGTGCACAACCCGCTTGCTGAAATCACATTGGGTTGTGAAGTTGAAGGTTGTCCTACCGACATCGAAGGGTGTAACATCGACGGTGGCGGCACCGTTGGTGGTGCTGAATGTAGTGGCGCACTACATACATTAACTATGTGTCTATTAACAATGCTGGGCTCTGAAGTATTAAGTTCCTGATGAACATCAAACCTAGGTTGGAAAATATTAGCATCTATATTCAAGTTAGAAGGGTGAGGGGAAATTCTACCAAAGGATATCCTACTCCTTCCTGCTTCACTATCAACCTTGGCTAACACCTCCTCCCTAGCCCTAGATTCTTCTATCTCAGACTGAACTAACAATTGCTCTTTCTCTTGTCTGAGTCTAAGCTCTTCCTGTTCTTTCTCTTGACTTTTCTTAAGTATTTCAGCCTTAGCTAATAACCCAGCCTTTCTAGCTGCTTCCATAGCCCTAGTGACTCGTACTGAACTAGAAAAAGAACGGAGGGACCCAACTGACCTGCTGCCGTGTCTAGATGTTTGGGAAACACTATCTTCTGGACGAATAGCCTGTTCGTCATTACCAGAAAAATAAACATTAGGATCAACACCTTCAGACTCCATCACTATCCGTAGACGGTCCATCAAAGAAGCCCTGGTGCCTCTAGTATCTAGACCCCGCTTCTCTAACTCCGCCTTTAGATCCACCAATGTCAGTTTATCCATGATTCAAATAATAATTTGCTACAGCAATATAAAATATTTACACCTGGCTTCCACTTAAGCTTGCTAAGTCGCTCCCAAACAAGGAACACATCGGTACTTGTTACGTCAAAACATATTTTAGATAATACATAAACTAACCCTTTTTATACATACAGAGTTATGTAAAATATTCCTCACCGCACAAATCAACACTCGAGTCCGCACAGCAACCAATGTGTGACAAAGTGTAAATAAATAATACTGATAATGTAAATTTCAAGTATCATACACACAATTTAATCTTAAATAATACACTTGTCACTGAAGGCGTATGACCTGAACTACTGTAAATTACTGTACTGGCACAACACTATTATCGTAGTTCAATCACACAAATCATAAGAAGTTTAAAGTAGCTTGGTGCAAAGCAGGGTTATTCTTGAGATATACTGTCCAGATATATCTGCCTGGCATAATAATTACTTTACTCTTTAGGTTAAGGTTTGTCAATTTAAATGTTGCACTATCACTAATGCAGAGGCTCAGCTCTGTATATCAACTGAATAAACTTCTCATTAAATAAAGAAAATTATACAACTTTCCTGGGTCAATGGCTCTGGGTTCGGGCTAGAGTCAGGATAGAGAAGTGTTGACAGTCCTGTGATGACTGGAGTCCTAGCGTAGATCCTGCCAGCCCGAAGAAGTCCTATGATGGCTGGAATCCTAGTACAGATCCATGCCGGCACGTTGATAAGCTTGGTTTGTTGTCTCGAAACTGGAGTGAACTTCGTACTGGGCGAGAGGACTTGAAACTGTTGGCGCCTAACTGTGTCGAATTCGGGCACAAGAAACTCCTTATCGCTGTCCGACTTTATTCATAACACATCAGCCATAAGTTAATCGTTTCTGCGAACAAACATGTAATTTTAACAAACTTATATTATTAATATCATACATGTACTCGATTTCAAATACAATTATTAACTTCGCAGTCCATAGGTTAATATTTCTTCACAACAAGGCACTATAATAGTCGGACTTTTGGTTTTTAATTTAACATTCGCTGTAACTACATATTTAACACAAATTAATATTAATAATGCCTAAATGATTAATTACAGTAACTAAATTTGCCGGGATACGAACCCAGGACACCTCGTACCGAGGCTCAAAACATCAATCAATTCACAGTTATAACCAATTGTACCAAACAGAATATTATTATTACAAGATAAACACTAAGAAATATAATTATATACTAACCAAGTCGTATCCCTTCTCCTGGTTAATAGTCACAGTAGGCCCACACAACAACAACAAACCAGCCAAACAACCGGTGACTTTAGGTAAAGACTAGGGAAGCCAAACTTGAAGCACCTCTCTCTTCACCTGTCCCACCTAGAATGACACCAGCCAAGGTGGTGGTAGGCCTACTCTGGACTCTGGTGATGACGTGGCTCACGTCACTCTGAACACAGTCAGAATTTAAAATATCTATTTCACAAATAAATTCGAACTAAATAATGCAGTAATTGTCACATATAATATAGAAAATTAATTATAAAGTATAATCAGTCTTATCTTATAAACAATTTAGAAATAATATACAGTATATATTTTTGGAACACAAATGTTGCCAACATACAAGTTGGTAGCTATTCCTGGCATCTATACTAAATACAATTAAAGCGCAATATATAAAACAGTTGAACTCAAAAACAATATAACGCTAAAAACAATTGAATTAGCGTGATAACCTAACAATTAACACACTCTAAAGACAGTCAAACTAAAATAATAATAAAAAAAAAGAGTTGAAGGTCATTTAACACACAATTACAAAAATTATGAAACGAGGGGGCAAAGGACAGACAGACAGAAAACCAAACAAAAAAAAACTCACGAACAGCAAGAAAGTTAATTAAAGCTAGCAATATGAAGTTGGTGTCCGGACGTCTGGCCAACACACACACACACACACACACACACACACACACACACACACACACACACACACACAACCATTTCTTGACTAGCGTTTGTTTTTGTGGTTGTGGTTGTTGGTGTTGTTGATATTTGTTGTTGTTGTTGTTGTTGTTGTTGTTGGTTGATATTTTGACACTCCTATCCTGTGTGTCCCAGTGGTGTGTGTGTGTGTGTGTGTTGTGGGGAAGTGGGGTAGAGTGTGTGTTGTGGGGAAGTGGGGTAGAGTGTGTGTGTGTGTGTGTGTGTGTGTGTGTGTGTGTGTGTGTGTGTGTGTGTGTGTGTGTGTGTGTGTGTGTGTGTGTGTGTGTGTGTGTGTGTGTGTGTGTGTGTGTGTGTGTGTGTGTGTGTGTGTTGTGTGTGTGTGTGTGCATAAAGGATGGGGTAAAATGTGTGTGTGTGTGTGTGTGTGTGTGTGTGTGTGTGTGTGTGTGTGTGTGTGTGTGTGTGTGTTGAGCATAAGATAGAGCGTGTGTGTGTGTATGTACAATATGCTTGAGCGCTTGTCATTCATTACTGTGTGATTTTATGAGTTTGGTTATCACTGTATACTGTAATATATTAAGGTATCATACTCCTTTTGTTTACACTGCGTTAATGAGATTTAGTATCACTTTCTCTGTTTCGTCTTTCCTGAGTATTCTTTTCAAATTCTGCTTAAATTTCTCAACCAATATTAGTTTTTCTGTCTCATCTTTCCTAGTTGTTTATATTTTTTGTTTTTCCTACATTTTTTTCCCATTGTTCTCCATCTTTCTTGCTTATTACATCATTTACTTCGTTTCTCGACCCTCTCTTGTTCCAAATAATTGTTGTATTTTCATTCTTTCTCTCTCTTTCTTCACTGACTTTTACTTCTTGAGTTGTTTATTTTATCCTTCCCCCTTCCTTTCCTTTGTTCTTTTACTTTCGCCACCCTTCTCTTTGGTTTTGTTGTTATTTTTTTTAATTCGTATTTGCACCCTTTTGTTGTTGTGCATTTTGTTGTTGTTCATGTTGTTGTTGTTGTTGTTGTCGTTGGTTGTGTTCGTCTGGTTACAACATATTCTCTGCTATTTTCTTTTCTCTCCCACGTCATGTTGTTGCTATTGGTTGTGTTCGTCTGGTTACAACATATTCTCTGCTATTTTCTTTTCTCCCCCACACGCCACACACACCGCCTTGTTGTCGTTGGTTGTGATCGTCTGGTTACAACATATTCTCTGCTATTTTCTTTTCTCCCCCACACGCACCACTGCCTCTTAATTTGACCCCATATCTTTCCATCATGATCGATTTCCTTTCCCCTACCTGTCAACCACCTCCTTTCCCCTCTCCTCTTTTTCTTATTGCCTCTCCTTTCTCTTCCTTTTCTTTCCTCTCCTTTCCCTTCTTTTTCTTTCCTCTCCTTTTCTGCCCGCACAATGCTTTTTTTTTTTCTCTCTCTCACTGATGAAGAGATGGCAGACATTCTAAATTCCCATTTCTCATCAGTGTTCACCCGAGAAGATGGAGGTAACATCCTTGAGCCAGGCACTACTCATGATGGTGTTACCATAGAAAGAGACCAATGCAGTGAAGCAGAATAGGCAAATTAAGTGTCAATAAATCTCCCGGTCCTGATGAATTTCTTCCTAGGGTCTTGCGAGAGGTATGTGACCAGGTAACCAGGTAAGCCTTTGATAAAGTACCTCATCAGAGGTTGATGGCAAAAACCTGTGCACTGGGAATAAGGGGCATGCATGCTAAATGGATTGAGAATTGGCTGACTGACCGGCGCCAAAGAGTAGTAATCAATGAGGAAGCCTCAAGTTGGGCATCAATCACAAGTGGGTTAGGTACATTTCCATTTCCATACCCGCAATGCGGGTGGGAGAGGTGGGTGGGGAGAGCCTTCTCTTTACAATACTTTTCTCTCACTATTAGTTAGCAACTACTACTACACCTACGGTACCTCCTTGGTTTAGGTCGTAAGACCTTTTGAGGTACTATTTGTCCTTGTAACTCTCTCTCTCTCTCTCTCTCTCTCTCTCTCTCTCTCTCTCTCTCTCTCTCTCTCTTTATATTCCTTTTCTGTTCCCACCCTCCACAGATACCTCCTTTCTCTCTGGTCCAGACTGTGCCATTTATCAGTCTCTATCCATCATTCTCTTTGCCTTCCCAGCTTTCTTTATCATCACTTTATTTTCTGTCATATCTTTGAACCCTTTTTCAATTCTCTCTGTTCTTCCTTTTCTCCCACTCACCACATTTATCATTCCCTACCCATTATTTTCTTAGTCTTTATATTTTGGAAACACTATTTTTTTCTCTCTCTCGCTCCTCCATCTTCCACTTTCCCCCTCACCACCTTTATCATTCCCTATCCATCATTCTCATTGCTTTTCTATCTTCGAAACACTCTCTCGTCTCTCTCCCTCCCTTCCTTCCATCTTCCCCTACACCCATCATTCCTATTCCCTATCCATCATTCTCTTTGCTTTTCCATCTTCGAAATACTCTCGTCTCTCTCTCTCTCTCTCTCTCTCTCTCTCTCTCTCTCTCTCTCTCTCTCTCTCTCTCTCTCTCTCTCTCTCTCTCTCTCCCTTCCATCTTCCACCTTCCCCTACACCAATCATTCCTATTTCCTATCCATTATTCTCTTTGTTTTTCCATCTCTGAAAAACACTCTCTCTCTTTCTCTCTCTCATCTACCACCTTCTCCTATATCTATTTTTCCCTTTCCTCATCCACTCCCACCACCATCATCACCATCTCCATCTCCATCTCCATCACCACCATCACCATCACCATCCCCATCACCACCATCACCACCATCACCATCACCACCATCTCCATCTCCATCGCACCCACACAAGGGAATGTACAGTCGGCAAAGAAAGTATCAACACCATCCTTACATTGAAATTAAAAAAAATCTCACAGTAAGTTTGGTCAGCAAACAATGTGTAGTCAGGAATACCAACACTATTTAAATACATATCACTTCCCATAAGGGTGGTGTTGATTTTTTTTTTTTTTTTTCCGACTATACAGTCTCTTAGTCATTAAGGCAGGCAAAAAGCCATTAAGAAGGGTCAAATGGAAATGGACAATCTTAATCTGTTTACAACCTGGGCAGCTTGGAAACACACACACACACACACACTTCTCCCCCTTAAACCATTAACATAACCATTAAAAATGTATCCTGTTGTTCATCTCTGAACTGAGAAGTCTAATATTAAAAAAATCCCTGAACAACGTCCGCTACGCTACCTAATACAACAACAGATATTACCAGATATTACACAAAGTTAAAACTTTCAGAACTGGTACAGGAACAACATACGGTGACATTCCCCTCTATTATCACACCTAAATATCAACAGTGTGTCAAGAGTCAGGGAACTAGAGGCCTGACTGGATGGCTAGTTGGTTGGTTGTCTGGGCGAGTAGGTCGGTAAAGGGAGAGCATATGGAAAACAAAGGTCGTGAGAAGAGAAGGAAGGAGAGAGAGAGAGAGAGAGAGAGAGAGAGAGAGAGAGAGAGAGAGAGAGAAGAGAGAGAGAGAGAGAGAGAGAGAGAGAGAGAGAGAGAGAGAGAGAGAGAGAGGCTGTATGTGAGTGAAGAGGGTGGTAAATAAAGCAGGAGGAAAAGTAACTATGAGATAAAGAAAGAGGCAAAGGAGAAGAAAGGGAAGAAGAAGGAGGAAGGGAAAGAAAGAGGAGGGAAGGAGGAGAAGAAGGATGAGGAGAAGAAGGAGGAAGAGTAGTAGAACGAGGAAGAGAAAGAAACAGGAAGAGAAGAAACAGGGAGAAAAAGAAGAAGGAGGAAGAGGAGGAGGAGAAGAGGTTACATTAGAATGAGAAATTAAGAAGTGGCGAAGGAGGTGGGTGAGAGAATGAAAAGAGAATGAAATATTGAGATTATGATTATGATTGATGGGTATTAGGCTGAAATATTGAGAGGTGCACAAGAATGGATAGGTGAGAGTATGAGAGAAGAGAGAAAGAGAAAAAAGAGTAGTTTTGGAGAGAAAGAGAAAAGTGGTATTGAAAAAGAGAGAGAGGTGGTGGAGAAAAAGAGAGCAGTGTTGGAGAGAATGAGAGAAGTGGTGGAGAAAAAGAGAGAAGTGGGAGAAAAAGAGAGAAGTGGGAGAAAAAGAGAGAAGTGGGAGAAAAAGAGAGAAGTGGGAGTAAAAGAGAGAAATGTTGGAGAGAATGAGAGAAGTGGGAGAAAAAGAGAGAAGTGTTGGAGAAAGAGAGAGAAGTGGGAGTAAAAGAGAGAAATGTTGGAGAGAATGAGAGAAGTGGAGAAAAAGAGAGAAGTGTTGGAGAGAATGAGAGAAGGGATGATGATGATGATGATGATGATGAGTGGCAAAGGAAGGTCGTGGTGGTGGAAGGGGAAAGGGCTAATAATGAGGGATGAAATGAGAATGGGAAACTAATGAAGAGGGGATGGAAGATTGGGTACCATATACAGATAAAAGGGGGTTGGTTGGTTTAGTAGCAAGGGTTTTATAAGTCGTGTACGCATGAAACTTGGTGGGGTTTCTGATTCCTCCTGACTATGCCACGAAACAAGATCCTTTCAATGTGAGTGGCGTTTCGTGCAATCTTTGAAGGACTTCCTAGCCTCCACTTTTCTGACTATCGTAGGTAAATAGTCTAAGGGACTTACAGAGATGGGTGGATAGGTGGATAAGTTGATAGATAAAAATAAATAGATTTTTATAGATAGACAAACAGACAGATACAGAGAGAGGCAGAGAGTGACAGAAACATAGACATACGTGTATATAGACAGGCAGATAGATAATAGATAGAGAGATAGACGGAGAAATAGACAGAAACAGAGAGAGAAAGATAGGGGGGTGGCAGAGAGAGAAAGATGGGGGGGGGGGTGGCAGAGAGAGACAGACATAGACAGATAGACAGGCAGACATACAGGAAGAGAGACAGAGAGGAAGAAAGGAAAGACAAAAGTGAATAGGAGGAGGACAAAGAGGGGATGAAGTGTGCAAAGGAAAAATTTATAACAAGAAGGATTTAGCGACGAAAGAGAAAACAAGACTGAAAAAAAATACCCAAAAATATAAATGGCGGTATAGAAAGAAAAAGAATAACTGACAAAGAAGAGGAAGAAGAAGAAACTGAGATGAAGAGATTAAGCGAAAGAGAAGTGGAACAAATTGAAAAGATGAAGGAGATGGAGACAGTCGATGAAGGGAAAGGAAAAGTGAGAAGAGATAACAAGAAATGATTTAAAAAGGAAAAGAAAGAAGAGGGGAGGAAGGAGAATGAGGAGAGGAAAGAGAAGAGAAGGATAATGAGGAGAGGAAGAGGAGAGGAGGAGGAGGAGGGAAGTGGAAAGAGGAGGAAAAAGAGAAGGAGGAAGAGAAGGAAAAATAAATTTTGAGGAAGAGAAGGAGAAAGAAAATGATGAGAGGAGAAAGCGAAGGGGTTGGGGTGGTTTGAAGGGATGGGGGGGGGTAGAGGGGGTTGGGGGGGGGTAGAAGGGGTTGGAGGGGGGTAGAAGGATTGCTGGAAGGGAAAAAATATTGGTGAGTTGTATCAGAGAGAGAGAGAGAGAGAGAGAGAGAGAGAGAGAGAGAGAGAGAGAGAGAGAGAGAGAGAGTGGGAGGCGGATAAGGAAGGGAGAGAGAGAGAGAGAGAGGGCCAAGACAGGAATGGAGGGGGAGTGAGTGGGAAGCAGCGTGTTGTTGTGTGAGAGGGCGTAGGAGGCGACGAGGGTGTTGCTGCGAGGGGAATGAGGGAGTGGGGTGATGAAGGAAGGGAGTGGGTTGATAGGGAAGGGAGTGGGGTGATAAGGAAGAAGTGGGGTGATAGGGAAAGGAGTAGGGTGATGAAGGAAGGGAGTGGGG
>JAWZYT010006804.1:0-12500 GCA_034508575.1 Petrolisthes manimaculis
TGTGTGTGTGTGTGTGTGTGTGTGTGTGGTACAGGTTTCCCGGAGATTCCAGTGTGCTGTGTATGTGTTGTCATGGTGGATACAACAACAACAACAACAACAACAACAACAACAACACAAGGACTCACTACCAGATTACACCTCGTCATCAACTACTACTACTACTACTACTACTACTACTACTACTACTAAACCATCCATTATACCTCCCAAGCTAAAGTGAGTACAACCAATCACACCTCTATCTATCTATCTATCTATCTATATACTATCTATATCTATATATCTATCTATATCTATCTATCTTTATCTATCTCTCTATCTTTATCTTTATCTATCTATCTTTATCTATCTATCTTTATCTATCTATCTATCTATATCTATCTATCTATCTATATCTATCTCTCTATCTATCTATATCTATCTCTCTATCTATCTATATCTATCTCTCTATCTATCTATATCTATCTCTCTATCTATCTATATCTATCTCTCTATCTATCTATATCTATCTCTCTATCTATCTATATCTCATCTCTCTATCTTTATCTATCTCTCTATCTATATCTATATCTATATCTATATCTATCTATCTCTCTATCTATCTATCTATCTATCTTTATATGGATGGATGTTATTGGTTTCAGCCTTATAATTAAATACTTATAGGTACGGTGACGAGTACGTGAGGTGTGCAGGTGGTACGGGAGATACGTGGATGGACCAGGGTGCTTCGTGGGCCGTACAATTAGCAAGAGCACGTAACTACCTGCACGGAAGACACATGAAAGTAGCTACCATTAATGTAAGTCTGTACTACTACTACTACCATTACTACTACCATGATAATACCACCATGATAATACCACTTATATACCACTACCACTACTACTACCATGATAATACCACTTATACATGTACATATACCATTACCACTACTACTACCATGATAATACCACTTATATACCACTACCAATACTACTACCATGATAATACCACTAATACCACTATCCATTACCAGCAACAACAACCATTATTTTTGTTAGTAAATAATCTGAAAAAGTCTACGGGAATTGCTACCACATTTCACTACTTTTTTTTTTTTTTTTTTAAATTAAAATACATGACTTTCTTGGTTAAATTAGATGAATGAACAACACACACACTCACACTTTCCCCCCCCCCACACACACACTCACACACACACACTTCCCCCCTCCCCACTCACACCCACTCACTCACACATACACACACTAACTAACTAACTAACTAACTAACTAACTAAACTATAACACATTCATTCACTAATTCACACACTCACACACTCACTTCTCTTTGCCCTACCAAACAGCGGGAACCTTTCGTGATTTTAAGAGAAGAGAAGAGGCAGATCTTAGCAGCTACAGGCTTCTGTATTGAAATGATTGATCTCATGGCTAACAGATTTAATTTCACGTGAGTATATACCTATGTTTTATTATTGTGTGTATGTGTCTCTCTCTGTCTTTGTCTTTTTGTCTCTCTTATACAAACAGAAACACACACACACATCTATACACACACATAAATCTCTGCCTCTCTCCCTTTCTCTCTCTCTCTTTTATTTTAGAGATATATTTAGAGATTTATTTCATTAGATAACTTACGTATATATTTATAATTTTTTCCTACACTGTATTTTAATTGAAGAAAAATTATTCTCACCTCTTCCTCCCACCACGCTCTACCACAAACCCCCCCTCCCTCCCTACGCCTTCCCCACTCCCTACGCCCTCCCCCTCCTCCACACACGCCCTTCCACTCCCTACACGCCCTTCCACACGTCTCCTTCTACAGGTATGAATTGGTGCTGCCTTATGACAACAACTGGGATCACCTACACCAAACGGCACCTTCAATGGCATGGTGGGGATGGTGCAAACTCAGGTAGGTGTGTGTGTGTGTGTGTGTGTGTGTGTGTGTGTGTGTGTGTGTGTGTGTGTGTGTGTGTGTGTGTGTGTGTGGTAGAGAGAGAGAGAGAGGTTGTGTGTGTGTGTGTGATGCCGTAGTAGTAATTTGTTAGAGAGAGAGAGGGTGTGTGTGTGTGTGTGTGTGTGTAGAAATAAGTTTGTGTGTGTGGTGCAAACTCAGGTAGGTGTGTGTGTGTGTGTGTGTGTGTGTGTGTGTGTGTGTGTGTGTGTGTGTGTGTGTGTGTGTGTGTGTGTGTGTGTGTGTGTGTGTGTGTGTGTATGTGATTTAATTATTTTACTTTGGCATTCATTAATATAACTTTACCATAACGTTAATTTATATCAAGTCAATTAAACTAAAAATATTGTGTCTATATATTTAATGTCTGTTTACTTGTCTTTTTTCATACCACTTATTCTCTCTCTTTCTCTCACACACACAAACACACAAACACTATCCTCTCTCTCACTATCACTATCACTCTCTCACATATATACACACACACTTACATGCACACTCATCTCTCTCTCTCTCACACACACACTCTATATATCTCCCCCTCTCTCTCTCTCTGTCACACACACACACAGACTGTAGATTTCGCCGTGGCAAGCTTCACAATCACCTACATACGAGATACTGTAATTGACTTCACTCATCCATTCTATGAGGAGCCTACAACCATACTCATCCCACCACCCAGCGAACAGACTAACTTCCTCGCCTTCTTGGAACCCTTCACGTGGCAGGTAAGTAAGTGTAAGAGAGAGAGAGAGTCACTTATATACAGTATGAGACACTGTAATAAACTTCACTCATCTATCTATCTATCTATCTATATATATATATATATCTATATATCTATCTCTGTGTCTCTCCCTCCCTCCCTCTGTCTCTCTCTCTGTATCTCTATCTCTCTGTCTATCTATATCTCTCACTCCCTGTCTCTCTCTGTCTCTCTTTCCCTCTCTGTCCCTCTCTCTCCCTCTTTTTCTCTCTGTATATCCCATAGGTTTGGTTCCTGACACTGGCCAGCATATTAGTAGTTGGTCCCTTTATGTGGGCCCTATCGACGGTGGGTGATCTGCCTCTCCTTTACCCACACAACAACACACTTCGAGCCTCTTACCCTTTCCATAAATACGTGTGGGACTGTACATTCACCCTCGCTTCTCAAAGTAAGGAACATTATTATTATTTTGATCTATTGTATATATGGGTACTGGAATCTTATTTATTATTATTTATTTACACTCGCCTCTCAGAGTAAGGAACATTATTATTATTATTTTGATCTATTGTATATATGGGTACTGGAATCTTATTTATTATTATTTATTTACACTCGCCTCTCAGAGTAAGGAACATTATTATTATTATTTTGATTTATTATATATATGGGTACTGGAATCTTATTTATTTTTGTTGTCATCTGCATAGCTCTTTCTTTCTCTTGTCTATTCTGTGTGTGTGTGTGTGTGTGTGTGTGTGTGTGTGTGTGTGTGTGTGTGTTATTCGTGTTTGTGTATTCATTCCACTTCTATGGTCTACAGGTAATCGACAGAGACAGACAGAGCCAGTACGAATGATGAGTGCAGTGTGGTGGACATTCAGTGTTGTTCTTATCTACACTTATACTGGGACACTCATTGCCTTCCTTACTGTACCTCGTCTATCCAATCTCATCAACTCACTCGAGGAATTGGCAAACCAGAATCAGGTCTTGTGGACTTACAGAGCCAGGACTGCTCATGAGACTCTCTTTGCTGTAAGTGGGTTTGGTTGGTTGGTTGGTTGTGTGTTTGTTATTGTGTGAGAGAGAGAGAGAGAGAGAGAGAGAGAGAGAGAGAGAGAGAGAGAGAGAGAGAGAGAGAGAGAGAGAGAGTGTGTGTGAGTGTGTGTGTGTGTTTGTGTTGTGGACTACTAAAAGATAAGATAGATACAAACTGATATAATATATACTCCAAGCTTCTGCCCCCACAACAACTAATAACCCCTCCCCCCTCCCTCATTCCCCCCCCACCCAACTAATACCCCCTCCCCCCCCCCTCCCTCCTCCCCCCCCCACCCAACTAATACCCCCTCCCCCCCCCCCACAGAACGCCAGGCCACCCAGCACCTACAACAAGATTGGACAACTACTGAAGGAGAGACCGGATTTATTAGTCAACACGAATGAAGAGGGATTAGCAGCGGTTTTGGGAGGAAGGACTGCATTTATTAAGGTGTGTGTGTTTGTGTGTGTGTGTTTATATGTATATGTGTATGTGTATATGTGTAAGTGTACCCTCTCTCTCTCTCTATCTATCTATCTGTATCTCTCACTCACTCACTCACTCACTCATATCCTCTCCTTCTCTCCCTCTCTCTCTCTTTCTCACACACACACACAATCACAAAGCCACCCCCAACACATGTATACCACACTCTCTCTCTCACACATACACACACAAACATCTCTCTCTCTCACTCTCTCCCTCCCTCTCACTCTCTCACCCTCCCTCTCTCCATCTCTCTCCCCCTCCATCTCTCCCTCTCCCTCCCTCTCTCACTCACTCCCTCTCTCCTCTCTCATACCATATCATATCCCTCCCCCTCTCTCCTCTCTCATACCATATCATATCCCTCCCTCTCTCTCCCTCTCTCCATCTCTCTCCCTCCCTCATATCCTCCCTCTCTCTCTCTCATATCCTCCCTCTCTCCACCCCATAACAGGAGAAGTCATGGCTAGATTTTGCTATGGAACAAGACTACCTCGCCACTAACCAATGTCGTATGGCTCAGGTTGAACAACAATTTTTTAGCGCTGGGTTTGGTTGGGTGTTGCAGGAGGAGTCTATCTATTTACAACTCTTCAACAGCGAGTGAGTAAGAGTAGGAGGAGTAGGAGAAGGAGGAGGAGGAAGAGAAGGAGGAGGAAGAGGAGGAGGAGGAAGCGGAGGAGGAGGAAGAGGAGGAGAGAGAGGAGGAGGAGAAAGAGGAGGAGGAGGAGGAGGAGTTAGTTAGTTAGTTAAGGGACCCTGTGTGTGATGTAAATATAGTAAAAAAAAATTGGAGATATATATGTCCTTCAAATATTGAATATTATTATTATTATTTTTAGATGTGTATAAAATGTACTATACTCTACACTCATGATTCTATATATGTCCAGTCCCTCATTTACACATTACTTCACACACATACCCTCTTTATACAGTATGATAAACTCTAAAGATATTATAAAACTTCTTAATTCTAAAGATATTATAAAACTTCTTAACTCAAAAGATATTATAAAACTTCTTAATTCTAAAGATATTATAAAACTTCTTAACTCAAAAGATATTATAAACCTTCTTAACTCAAAAGATATTATAAAACTTCATAATTCTAAAGATATTATAAAACTTCTTAACTCAAAAGATATTATAAACCTTATTAACTCAAAAGATATTATAAAACTTTTTAACTCAAAAGATAATATAAAACTTCTTAACTCAAAAGATATTATAAACCTTCTTAACTCAAAAGATATTATAAACCTTCTTAACTCAAAAGATATTATAAACCTTCTTAACTCAAAAGATATTATAAAACTTCTTAACTCAAAAGATATTATAAAACTTCATAACTCTAAAAATATTATAAACTTTCTTAAATTAACTCATTCTCTTTCACTCACAGGATCTTACGTATGTCACAGTCTGGGTTATTTGCTATATGGATGATGCAGTATTGGCCTAACCCTAATAAATGTACTGCTGGCATCAAGGGTACAGCCACCTCGGGACCCAAACCGCTTCGCCTCAAAAATTTCTACGGGCACTTTTTCATCTACGGTGTTGGACTGGTATTGGCTCTGTTGGCCTTCTTAGGGGAGAGGGCCTCTTTTGTGTATATGAAAAGTAGAGTAGGTGTGTACCCTCTTCTCTTCGCTGCTTCTCGTAACTCACTCACTCACTCGTAACTCACTCACTATTCGTAACCTCCCCTTAGATAAATTGCACGAGTTTGTTGTAAAATAAAATATGTGTTTTTCTCCTTGTCTTGTAAATTAAAATGCACTAACATTTAATTATTATGTTGATATATATAATAATTTAAAAAAAAAATCTTATTTCAGCTTCCAATTTGCATTTTTTTTTTTTTTTTTTATATAATGTAGCATAATTTTGTTCTCTTCATGTACAACTCTTTTAATATAAACTAATTTTCTAATGCTATATTATGAATTTATTAAAATGCATGCAAAGAATAAATCACTATCTAAAAATAATAATGATCAGACAATTTTAAATGATATAAAATTAATGATGAGTGTTGTGATTGTAAAGAGCATGTTGTTGTTGTTGTTGTTTGTTGTTGTTGTTGTGATTGGAGCACCCCCTGAGGAAACAACACACAACCCACATCTACATTATTTACTAACCTCGATTTATAAACAATAATAATGTGCTAAAAAATGAATTAACTTATAATTATCGAGTAGGTAGGTAGGTAGGTGATGGCGGATGTGTTGTTTGCTTAGAGAGAGAGAGAGAGAGAGAGAGAGAGAGAGAGAGAGAGAGAGAGAGAGAGAGAGAGAGACTACCTAAACTTTCAACTTGACCACCTGTAACTTTCTATCTCCCTCCCCACGAGAGAGAGAGACGATCTAAACTTTCAACTTGACCACCTGTAACTTTCTATCTCCCTCCCCACGAGAGAACAAGAGACTATCTAACTTTCAACTTGACCACCTGTAACTTTCTGTCTCCCTCCCCACGAGAGAGAGAGAGACGACCTAAACTTTCAACTTTACCACCTGTAACTTTCTGTCTCCCTCCCCACGAGAGAGAGAGAGACGACCTAAACTTTCAACTTGACCACCTGTAACTTTCTGTCTCTCTCCTACGTCTACCTCACTTCAACCCAGACCTGATGACTATTCCTGCTGCTACTACTGCTGTTGCTGCTGTTACTGCTGACTTCTGACAAGGGGTAAGGTCAGTAGGTGTGGGACGAGTATACGTATAATAATAATTTAATTTATTTATAGTATCTATGCTGTACAAATTCAATTCTAAATCAAATTAAAAGGATAATAATAATAACCATTAAAAAGTGTTGGTGATTAAAATAATATGATCGAGAGATAAAACAGATTCCTTCAATCTATTCCACAACAACAACAACAAACAAATAAACATACAAACAAACAAACAACAGGCCACTATTTATATTTTGTTGTTGTTTGTTGTTGTTGTTGTTGTTTTTTCCTGGTCCTGTTTCCTGAATATTTGGAGGAATCTAACTATAACTATTAATCCATTTCCACCCAATATAAACATACACTAAAAATCACTAATATTTCCCCATTTTACAGATTTCCCCATTTTACGGATTTTTTTTCTCCCACAAATTCTAACTCCCGTAGTTTTAAAAAAATTTGGAGCTCTATGAATTCTCCAAACTACTCCAGGCAACAGATTCCCTATTCGAAACACTGAAGGGTTCTGTGGCCTGGATTATTTGGAGGGTTCATAGAGCTCCAGTAAGAAAGGGACCTCAATTTTTTTTTTTTAAACTACGGGCCAAAGTGTTTTTTTTTATATTAATCATCTCTATCTATAATTCTCTGGCATTATTTGTTTGCTTGCTTGTTTGCCTTGATGCGTAATGAATGACAAACAATAAACATTTTTATATTTTGTAAACAATAAACATTTTAATATTTTGTATTTTTGTTGTTGTTGTTGTTGCACATATTAATTCATATTGTTTTCTTTTTCTTTTTTTTTCTTAATTAATTGAAAAAAAAAAATAGCTATTTCCATCTGTCTATCTATCGCTATTTCTATCTATCTAACTATCTCTATTTATATATTTATCTATCTAACTATCGCTCTATCTAGCTATCTATCTAGCTATTTTTATCTATCTAACTATCTCTATTTATATATTTATCTAACTATCTCTATTTATATATCTATCTATCTAACTATCGCTCTATCTAGCTATCTATCTATCTATTTCTATCTATCTATCTAAGCATAAGAGGCTAAAAGGAACACAAGTTTTGAACAGACTATAGTGCCAATATCTGTTCGTATATCTCACCTATTTCTATTCCTTCTCACCAGACTCTGAGATTAACCAACACAACCACAACCACAACCACAACAATAATAATAAGTTTCGACGCCACAAGCTGCCCTTCAAGTATCGCCTTCACCACCACCACCCCCCCCCGCCTGGGCCTTCTGCAGTATGGTAGATCCTTGAAGTCCAGCGTCATCACCTTGCCCTTCACATCAAAACTCACACGACGCCTCAAACCCCACCATCATCACACCTCCTCCTCCTCCTCCACCTCCTCTTTCCTCCAACGTCTCCACAACCCCTTCTCTCTCTCTGTCACTCCCCACCACACCTCCTCCTCCACCTCCTCCTCCTCCTCCACTTCCTCCACCTCCTCTTTCCTTCAACGTCCCCACAACCCCTTCTCTCTCTCTGTCACTCCCCACCACACCTCCTCCTCCACCTCCTTCACCTCCTCCTCCTCCTCCTCCTCCTCTTTCCTTCAACGTCCCCACAACCCATTCTCTCTCTCTGTCACTCCCCACCACACCTCCTCCTCTTCCTCCTCCTTCACTCCCCACCCTCCTCCTCCTCGTATCTCCCTCAGTGTGACCCCCTCGGCACAACACACCTTCAGGAGTGGACAATCTCTTCGTCAGTAGGCCACTCGATACCACAAGGGCACCACAACAACAACAACAACAACAACAACCACACAAATAACCACAAAATCTCTCATCTATTCTTAAGATCTCTGCTGTTTTATCCAGACTATGCCACACACACACACACACACACACACACACACACACACACACACACAACTTGTATAATTATAAGCAGCCACAAACACCCTTAGATCATAGACTATCATAATTAGACTAGAAACACACACACACAAACACACACACACACAAACACACACACACAAACACACACACACACAAACACACACAAACACACACACACAAACACACACACACACACACACACACACACCACATGTTTATAAGTAAGTAACTCGCGTCTGAATTCAATTAACCTATTAACTACTACTACTACTACTAATACTACTACTACTACTACTACTAATAATAATAATAATAATAATAATAATAATAATATATGTGTGTTAAGAGATTCGTGTGTTTTGGTGTTATCCTTAATTCCTATATATACCCTTCCTTGCATGTGAGTAAAAGTGATTTAATTCCTCCAAACTATGCCAGGAAACAGAACCAGAGGAACAATTATAATGGTGTTCTGTTGCTTGGAATAGTTTGAAGGAATTATTTACTCCTGATTTAGCTTAAGTTTTAGCACACATATATATATTTTTTTTTAATAATTAACACGGGGTCTGTAAGTCACACACACACACACAAAGACACACACACACAAAGACACACACACACAAAGACACACACACACACACACACACAAAGACACACACACACACACACACACACACACACACAAAGACACACACACACACACAAAGACACACACACACACACAAAGACACACACACACACACACACACACACACACACATTGTTATTGATGGATATTAGGCGCTGCAACACGGAGGTGGTATAGCGCCAGAAAAAGGTGATAGAGATAAAGGTGTGACAACAAACAGGAAGGAAATAAAAAGAAAAGAGGGAACAGTTGGGAAGGGAGTGGAGGCTACCAACGTATAGCCAGACTTGATAGTGGTAAAGTCCTCTGTGTGTATGTGTGTGTGTGACCATAATATAATGACAACGTTCTACATGGTATAGAGGTTCATTCTGTTCTACTTACACATTGAACACCATAAAGTAACAAAATGTCTATATCATGCCTTTGGTAATAGATAGAATTCCTATTTCACATATTAGCTACAAAAGAGAAGTGAAAAAAGATGTAATTTGTTGACAAGCAGACAGTAAAATTTTATTACTATCTGCTTGTCAACACACTATAACTTTTGCTCACTTTCCTTCCTGTTGTAGATAACTTATAAGTATATAGTGAGGCGTACCAGATTCATGTGTATATAGGCAGATGTACATAAAAATATATAACAGCTGCATGGGAATTATAATCATATGTAAAGAGGCAATGATTACAGAACATTTATAGAGGCTAAGTTTGAATGTAGGGTTTGTGTGTGTGTGTGTGTGTGTGTGTGTATGTGTGTGTGTGTCTGTCTGTGTGTGTCTGTGTGTGTGTGTGTGTGTGTGTGTGTAGATGTATAATATATATAGCTTTTAGCCAGTCTGTGAATCATCATTATTTGAAATAATTATTATCTTCCGAAGTAATTACTGTATTGGATGGGTTATTTGGCACAGATTTCAACATATGCAACGTATGCACCTCAACCTACTTTCTAGCAATGTAAAGCAATGGCACATGTAGATAATTACGGTATTTATTCATAGCGTTTACAGTCAAGAGTCCAATGAGTCGGTATGACTATATGTACAGTTGCCAAAAAAGGTATTGCGACAAATTTTGATATAAGGAGGAGGTCAGTTTTGGACTAATTATAAACTCTTGCCATGAGGTTATGAGATGATGGTTGTGGGTTGTGGGTTGGTGGTGCACGTGTGTTTTATTTTTTTATCTATTTTTTTATCTATTTTTTTATCTATTTTTTTATCTATTTTTTTATTTGGGGTAGAAAGAATCCATGAGAATCTAAATGACTACAAGCACACACACACACACACACTCTCTCTCTCTCTCTCACACACACACACACACACACACACACACACACATCACGAAAACATAACAGAATGAAATACAAGCATACAGACAAATATTTACATCACATGTTTCTTTATACACGTCATAATAATAATAATAATAATAATAATAATAATAATAATAATAATAATAATAATAATAATAATAATAATAATAAAAATAATAATAATAAAAATAATAATAATAAAAATAATAATAATAAAAATAATAATAATAAAAATAATAATAATAAAAATAATAATAAAAATAAAAATAAAAATAAAAATAAAAATAAAAATAATAATAATAATAATAATAATAATAATAATAATAATAATAATAATCTATAAAACCACACAATATTCTATCAGTTACTTCACAGTCTATTCAAAATTATCATGGAGTATAAAAAATGGAATATGATATTAAATTTTGTGATAGGTCCCATTTTACCCAAAGTTAATTAATATCCCCAGTGATCGTGTATGGAAATTGGAGGCTTCTGATCCCTCCTAACTATGCCACGAAACAAGCAAACTCCTTCCATATACTATAGGCGGTGTCGTTTCGTGGTAATTTTTGAAGGATTTGTTTACCTTCAATTTTCTAACTACATCACTATCATATCAGCCAGTCAGTAAGTGGTTTCGCATTTCAATCTGGCAGCTGTACTCACCTTCCCTTCCCTCCCTCCTCTCCTTCCCTCCCTCCTCTCCTTCCCTCCCCTCTCCTTCCTTCCCTTCCCCTCTCCTTCCCTCCTCTCCTTCCCTTCCCTCTCCTTCCTTCCCTTCCCCTCTCCTTCCTTCCTTTCCCCTCTCCTTCCCCTCCCTTCCTCATTCCATCAGTCCCTCCTAACCCCTCCCCTCCCTCTGTGTGTGTGTGTGTGTGTGTGTCTGTCTGTGTGAGTGTCTGTGTGAGTGGGTAGGTCTATGTGTGTGCGTGTGTGGGTAGGTAGGTGTGTGTGTGTGTGTGTGTGTGTGGGTAGGTAGGTGTGTGTGTGTGTGTGTGTGTGTGTGGGTAGGTGTGTGTGTGTGTGTGAGTGTCTGTGTGAGTGGGTAGGTCTATGTGCGTGTGTGGGTAGGTGTGCGTGTGTGGGTAGGTGTGTGTGTGTGTGTGGGTAGGTGTGTGTGTGTGTGTGTGGGTAGATGTAGGTCTGTGTGTGTGTGTGAGTGGGTGTGTGAAATGACAGGTGTACATGAAGAGGCCTAATCTTAGTTCACACACACACACACACACACACACACACACACACACACACATTAAATACACAAACATCACTGCCTAATTTTCATCTTATCACTGACAGAGGTAAGGACAACAACTCTCTCTCTCTCTCTCTCTCTCTCTCTCTCTCTCTCTCTCTCTAAGTAAATATCTATCTGTTTTATGGTTCACTTTTAAGAGAATTATTATTATTATTATTATTATTACTATTATCATTATTATTACTATTATTATTACTATTATCATTATTATTATCATTATTATTATCATTATCATTATTATTACTATTATTGTTATTATCATTATCATTATCTTTATCATTATTATTATTGTTATTGTTATTATTATTGATAGTTATTGATATTGTTATTATTATTATTATTATTATTACTATTATCTTTACAGTGTTGATGGCAGTAGTAATGATGAAGAGATTATTGATGGAGATGGTGGTGGTGATGGTGATGGTGATGAAGGGAGTGACAGCTGACCTCACCCTCAACACCACACCTGAGGGATTTGACGTGACCTTTAATGGCGATAAG
>JAWZYT010006805.1:0-29825 GCA_034508575.1 Petrolisthes manimaculis
CCCCTCCCTTAAACCCGACCGACCCTTCCTTCCTTCCTTCCCTCCCCTACTTCCATCATTCTTTCTTTCCCCTTCTCCCTCCACTCATTCTTTTGTTGTCTCTGCTTTATTTTTCATTTTCTCCTCTCTATATGATTTTCATTCACACTATCTGTGACTTACTCGCTACTTCTTTCCTTCCCCTTTTTCTTTCACACCACCAGAGAGAGAGAGAGAGAGAAAGAGAGAGAGAGAGAGAGAGAGAGAGGTGGAAGGAGGAGGTGGGTGCGAGTGGTGGATGAAGAATCGATAGTCCTTAGTGAAGCAGTTGGAGGAGGAGGGAGAGGTGGAGGAGGAGGGGGAAAGAGAGGAAGGAGAGGTGGAGGAGGAGGGGGAAAGGGAGGAAGGAGAAGTGGAGGAGGAGGGGGAAAGAGAGGAAGGAGAAGTGGAGGAATGGAAAGGGGAGGGGAAGAGCGAAGTAATGGTGTAAGGTGGGAAAGACAGAAGGGGGCAGAAGTGATGGTGAAGGGAAGAAGGAGAGGTGGAGGAGTGAATAGAAGGAGGCAACCAACATATAGAGAATGAAGGATGAGAAAAAAAAAATGCTTAAACATATTATTATATTAAAAAAAATGCTTAAACAAATATTATATTATAAGTGAAGAAAAATGCAGAAGAAATGAAGAAACACCAAGAAATGAAAAACGAAGAAAGAATAAAATAAACAAGATTAAAAAGGAGAGGAATGGAGATAAAAGAAGAATATGAGTGTATATATGTATGACAAATTAATAACTAGAAGAAAAGAGATGTAGAAGAGATGGTAACGATGGAAGAAGGGAGGGAATGGAAGACAAAATGGATGTACAAAAATAATAATAACAAATATGAATAGACGAGGAGAAGAAGAGAATGAACAAGGAGAGAAGAAAGAAGAGAATTAAGAAAGGAGAAGGGGAGAAGAAGGTAGAAGAGAATTAAGAAAGGAGAAGGGGAGAAGAAGGAAGAAGGGAGAAGGTAGAAGGGGAGAAGTAGGAAGAAGAGAATTAAAAAAGGAGAAGGAGAGAAAAAGGAAGAAGGGGAGAAGAAGGAAGAAGGGGAGAAGAAGGTAGAAGCACTTTAAGAATGAGGGATAAAAGTGGAGGATGGGAAAGGAAGTGAAGGGAAGGGAAGGGGACCACAAGCAGAAAGCAGGTGATGGGAACTAATAGGGGTCGCCATGTTCTGGATTATGAGGGACGCTGATATATGAGGAGGAAGGGGAGGGGTGAGGGGTGAGCTGAGGATAGGGAGAGGGAGGGGGAGGGTGAGCTGAGGATAGGGTGAGGGGTGAGCTGAGGATAGGGTAAGGGAGTGAGAGTGAGGGTGAGTTGAGGGGAGGGTGAGGGTGAGGATAGGGTGAGGGAGTGAGTGAGTGAGGGTCAACTGTTTGTGGAAGAGGAATTATGAGGGTGTAGGTGGGTGGGGGTTTAAAGAGGAATGTGGGTGTGTGTGTGTGGGTGGGAGGGGTTGAAGGAAGGAGGTGAAAGTGTGTGTGTGGGGTAGGGGGGGGGTGTTTCTGTGGGATATGGGAGTGGGGAATTGGAGGGGGCACTAGTGATGGGGAAATGGGAGTGAGGGAGGGTTGGGAAATGGGGTGACAAGATGGGGTGAATGAATGGAGGGGAAGGGATTGAGAAAAATGAGGTTCCTGGTAGTGAGACAAATAATGAGAGAGAGAGGAGAGAGAGAGAGAGAGAGAGAGAGAGAGAGAGAGAGAGAGAGAGAGAGAGAGGTTAGTGACAAAGGAGAGAGCCCCCCTTCACGCTCCTATGTACCTCCCTCCCTTGTTCTCCCAAACGACCCCCTCACTTATACACTCAGTCCCCCTCCCCTCCTTCTCTTAGCCCCCCCCCCAACACCTTTCTCTCTCTTAGCTTTGTTCCCCCCTTCTTCCTCCTCTCTGTCCCCCCACTCAGCTCTCTCTTTGCCTTAGTATTCAGTTTTAATGTTATTTTATATTTACTCTTTTAACAACATTCAATTTTAATGATATTTTTTATTAATTTTTCTCTCTTTTAACAACATTCAGTTTTAATGATATTTTATATTTACTCTTTTAAAAAACATTCAGTCTTAATGATATTTTATATTTACTATCTTTTAACAACATTCAGTTTTAATGATATTTTTTATTAATTTTACTCTTTTAAAAACATTCAGTTTTAATGATATTTTATATTTACTCTCTTTTAACAACATTCAGTTTTAATGATATTTTTATTTACTCTCTTTTAACTTTTTTTTATATCACAACTGTAATTTTATATTTATTGTAATTTTATGTACTACTGTAATTTCATATTGACTCATAGCAAACCTAATTACTTTTCTATGTTATTTAATTTATATAATGTTTGACGAGTAGACGACTGTCTACCCATAATATGTAGGTACTGACTGTAATAGCCACTACCCTGTGGAAAAATAAATGAATTTGAATTTGAATTTGAATTTAGTATACTCTCTCTCTCTCTCTCTCTCTCTCTCTCTTTCTCATACCTGCCTCTACAGCATACTCTCCCCATACACCTCTCTCTCTACCATACCCTCCTTCCTATCCCTCCTTCTCTACATCCTACTCCTTACCCATGCACCCTACCCACCCACTCACTTCCTCCCCTCCCTCTCATACCCTGCCACCACAAACACTACACCAAACCCCCCTCTCCCTCCCTACGTCTCCTCTCTCTCCCTCCACACACACACACACCTCCCTTCCCCCTCACCACCACCACCAACCAACCACCCAGCCAACCAGCCAACCAACCAGCCCTGAACCCCTGGCCTGTGTGTGTGTGTGTGTGTGTCTGGGGTATAGGGACGGGGCACTCATCCCACAGGGTCGGTTACACTACCACAATGGATACACGCCCCTGGTGGACAAAGGACCTGGGGGGCTGCTGCTCTCCTGGGATTGGCTAAAAGACTTCACACTATTAAATGCCTTAACGACGACCCCTTGGTGCACTGTATTTATGGTAGCATATGCCAGGCTTGGGGGAGAGAGAGAGAGAGAGAGAGAGAGAGAGAGAGAGAGAGAGAGAGAGAGAGAGAGAGAGAGAGAGAGAGAATTTGAGTATAAGAATGAGAGGGAGAGAGAATTTGTTTGCTTGTGTGAGAGAGAATTTGTTAGTATGAGATGCAAAAGTATAAGTATGAGAGAAGAGTATGTATGTATACTTGAGAGAGAATTTGTGAGTATCAGACGCAAAAGTATAAGTATGAGAGAATGAGTATACTTGAGAGAGGATGCGTGTGTATGAGAAAGAGTGAGAATATGAGAGAACGAAAAATAAAGAGAATGAAAATGGGAGTGAGGGCTTTTTGTGTGTGTGTGAGAGAGAGAGAGAAAGAGAGGCTAAGTTGGAGAGAAATAGATGGGAGTGCATGTAAGAGAGAGAGAGAGAGAGAGAGAGAGAGAGAGAGAGAGAGAGAGAGGCTGTGATGGTGAGTGTTGTACTTAGAAGGGGCAGTGGTGGCGAAGGGACAGGAAGGACATAATGTAGCTGCTGTGTGTGTGTGTGTGTGTGTGTGTGTGTGTGTGTGTGTGTGCTTTGAAGGGGAGGTACTAGGGCCTTGGAGAGGACTGGAGTATTGGGGTCTGCTGCGTGGAAGGGGATTTGGGGGAAGGTGGGTTGGAAGAGAGTGGTAGATGAAGAAAGTGGTTTGTGTGTGAATGAACGTACAGAAAGGTACTAAATGCGGGCTGTAGGGAGGAGTGGTTAGTGGTATGTAGAGAGAGAGAGAGAGAGAGAGAGAGAGAGAGAGAGAGAGAGAGAGAGAGAGAGAGAGAGAGGGGGGGGGGGGTGATGGAGGGACTAGGAGCAGTAGAAGTAGACTGGATACTAGTAGATGTAGATAGGTATAGGAAGGAAGGGGATAGTGGTTTGGTAGAAAGGCAGAAAGGAGTAGAAAAAGTTAATGGAGGAAGAAATGAATAGATGGTTAGATAACAAAGGAATGGAGAGGGTCTGAAGGAGTGGGCTAAGCAGGAGGGGGCTATTTAATACTGGTGGTGGAGAGGGCTGAAGTAGAAAGCCTTGTGGAGTGGGGTAGGAAGGATGGACGGATAATTAACAGGGCTGGAGGAGAGGGGGGTTGCTGGATGAAGAGGGAAGGAGTGGGGGAGTGGTGAGGTGAGGTTAGGAGGGAGGGGGAGGGGGGTTCGAAGGGCTAGTTACCCGGGCAGATCAACACTGGATTACCCTCGGGCCGGGCGTGTGAGGGTGGCCCGCCTCGCAATAATAGAACCATCACAAAAATTTAATAAAGGAAGCGTTCGTTGCGTCGCCCCAAAACCAACCCGGTGGAAAGAGAGAGAGAGAGAGAAAAAAAAAATAGTGGCTTCCATTTCCCCCCCAGCGAGTCGAAACACGCCAAGCTGATCTTTCCAGCGACGTCCGGGGCTCTGATTGGTGGATGTGTGGCCCAGTCTCCGCCCCTCGATCCCCGTTGGCCCCGCCCTAGACTCTTCAGTTGGAGCCACAAGCCGTCCATCGCCCAAGAAACCCTGTGAGCAGTTTTCTGGCTAGTTTGTTGAGGGCGGCCTGAGGTGGACAAGCAAATATAAGAGCTTTAGTGTTGTCGGGTTGGCCTTTTTTTTGTTTTTTTACTTTTTTTGTGGGTGTGAATGGCATCGGTAGTGCCTCCTGGTCGGTCCCCTTGTAGTAGTAGTAGCAGCTGTGTTGGAGGCCGGGAGATGGTAAGTAAGTGTGTACAGTATGTGTGTGTATGTGTGTGTGTGTGTGTGTGTGGCTGGTTGGCTACCCGCACCACCCCGCCCGCCTCCTGTTGTTGTTGTTGTTGTTATTGTCACTCATAAACACAGCCTAATGAATTAACAAATGCTTCCCGCTGTGGAGTTTAGACTAAACCTGCCCTCACTCCCTCCTCTCTCTCTTTTTCTCTCTCTCTCTCCTTCTCTCACCCTTCATACTAAGCACCAACAAACAGCCCACTCTCACTGCCCCCTCCTTATTATTCCTTCCTCTCCTCTCTCTCTCTCTCGCCCACCCTTACGTTTCTACTCGCACCTACAGTACCTACTCCTCTTCCGCCCATACACAGTTCCCGCCCACATGGAATAAACAGCCATACCCGCCCACCCGTAACAATCCCCGCCCACAGACAGCACCAACACCTTCATATAGTCGCCCACAAAAGACACCAACCCACTAACCCACCCACAACCCACAACAAAACAACCCATCCTTAATAACAACAACCTTATATCAAGAACCTGAATACATATCAATACAAATATAAACACGATTATTTTTTGCGGTGTTGCTTCTCGTAGTCAGACTGAGGACTACTGATTCTTGTATGTTATGTCAGTAGTCAATATATCTTATATAGTATACGGGTAAGGAATCTATCTGTGGTTCTCGTATACAGATTGAGGGCTACCGGTACTGATTCTTGTATGTTATGTCAGTATATTTTAGTATACGAGTATGGAATCTATCTTTATTTTATAAGGGTGTATATAGTTTGTATTTTTTTTAGGGGTATATAATTTGTAGGAATCAGTAGCCCTTTTTTTTTCTTATACCGATATTGAGATTATTAATGACACCTTCTAATTTAGCCACGGAATTGATTATTTCCTTAAGCACCCTCCATGTTGTCGTGTTTGAGAATTGGAGGCTTTTGATTCCTCCTGACTATGCCACGAAACAAGCTCCATCCATATATATAGGTGTGTGGGTGTTTCGTGGCAATATTTGAAGGACTCATTTATATCTACTTTTCTGACTACATCACCACAAGGGTCCTTTAACATTATTATACTCTAATAAATTTCCGAATCAAAAATTTAATAATATCAACATTTTTCCTGAATCAATAATTTAATAATATCAACATTTTTCCTGAATTAATAATTTAATAATATAATAATATCAACATTTTTCCTGCATCAATAATTTAATAATATCAACATTTTTCCTTAATCAATAATTTAATAATATCAACATTTTTCCTGAATCAATAATTTAATAATATCAATATTTTTTCTAAATCAATAATTTAATAATATCAACATTCTTCATCAGCCTTTGTTCTATTTTCCTTGACACGGCCTTCCATCTCCTGACTGCAAACCGAATACTGTTAATATTTTCTGTATCTGTCCTTGGCTTAGTGTTAAAGTCTAATTTCCTTTACTTTATCATATTTATTCGTATATGTTTATCTCCCGATGAGTTATTTAATACCATCAACATTCACTTTATGCCGCCTTGCTTTTAAATTCTCCTTTGCTTGATCCTAAATATCACTTACAGTAATATTGACTTATAGATCAGGCAGATACTATAATATATAAAACGTCATTATGATCCCAAACTCACTCTGTATTGTTTGTGTGTGTTTCTTTCTTCTTTCAGGACACCCATTCCAACACACACAAAAATGAACTCCCAATAATACTAACCCACTCCCACTCCACTACACACTTACATATATACGACCCCTTCCAATACAAACCCACTCTTATATAAACACTACCAACCCACTCCACCACACCCTAAAGTGAACCCCCAATAACACCAACCCACTCCCACTCTACTACATAATAAACCCACTCTACAAACACAAACCCACTCTACAAACACACTACCAACCCACTCCAATTAACATACCAATGCAATTTATAAGGTAGAAGTGCAGTATTGGTAGATCTGGAGCAACCGATTCCTCCAAACTATTACAAGCAACAGAACACCATTATTTTTGTTCATTTGGTCCTGTTTCGTGGCATACTTTGGTTGGAGGAATCATGGCACTCCAATGTAACAAACTTTAATACCAATCAACAGACACTCCCACTTTAATTACAATCAACACACACTTCACTTCTAATTCCAATCAACACACACTCCCACTTTAATTCCAATCAACACACACTTCCCTTCTAATTCCAATCAACACACACTTCCCTTCTAATTCCATTCAACACACACTTCCCTTCTAATACCAATCAACACACTCTCCCCTTCCAATTTCAATCAACACACTCTCCCCTTCTAATTTCAATCAACACACACTTCCCTTCTAATTCCAATCAACACACACTTCCCTTCTAATTCCAATCAACACACACTTCCCTTCTAATTCCATTCAACACACACTCCCACTCTAAATCCAATCAACACACTCTCACCCTCGATCTTCAATTCTAGCCAACACTCACCCCATTCAGTTTCAGAGGACACACAACTACATCCCACTCTCTCTATACACTCTCATTTCCAGCGATAACCACAACCCTATTCTAACTCAGTTCTCCCCTCTCCCTCCCTCTTCAGAAGCACCAGCAGCAGGGACAACAACAACAGCAGCAGCAGCAGCCAGACCAGCAGCAGCAGCAGGCTCAGCAGCAGGAGGGCGGAGGCAGCGGGAGAGTGACTAGTTTCTCTGTCAGGGACCTTCTTCAGCTTTCAGACACACCGGCCAAAGGTAGGTACTATATGCAGGGACGCTGGCTGATGTGTTGTGTGTGTGTGTGTGTGTGTGTGTGTGTGTGTGTGTGTGTGAGCAGTAGTAATAATGGGGTTGTAAATTGGTGGGTGGTGTTTCCGTTTGGTTATGCAGTGTGTGTTGTAGGAGTAAAAATGGGGTTGTTAATTGGTGGAGTTTTCTTTTGGTTATGCTATAGCTATCTTCTTGTTTTTATAGTGTGTGTGTGTGTGTGTCGGAGAAACTATAGAGAGCGTGGTGATTATTTGTTGTAATAATGTGTAGGTGTTGTGGATGGTGTAGTAGTAAAAATATGGTGTGGCGAGTGATGCAATTTTGTGACTGTGGTAAATATTACATTGTGGGTGTGTTGTGTATTTTGGCATTGTGGTGGTGTGTGTGGTGTGTTTGTAATATTGTAATGGAGTGCTATAATAGGATGGTGATGTGTGTGTGTGTGTGTGTGTGTGTGTTAGCAGTATGGTGTGTGATTCAGTACTGTAATAGATAGTTATTATGATAGTTAGATATTATGATGATGTGTGTGTGTGTGTGTGTATGTGTGTATTAACATTGTGGTGGTGTGTGTGGTGTATGACTCTGTGGTGGGTGTCGCAGGTGGTGTTGTTGGTGCCGCGTCCCGCCTCCCAAACAACAACAACAACAACAACAACAACCCAGTACAGGCGGCCGCAGACTCCACCGAGAACACTAATGTGGTCGAGGACGACTACCCCGCCGACGAGGACATGGAGGCGGTGGAGGTGGAGGAGGACTTAGAGGACGACAGGGAACCACAGGGACGCAAACGGAAACGACGGATTCTCTTCACTAAATCTCAGACGTATGAATTGGAAAGACGCTTCCGACAACAACGTTACCTGTCAGCACCTGAGAGGGAACACCTGGCCTCACTCATTAACCTGACACCCACACAGGTCAAGATCTGGTTCCAGAATCACCGGTACAAGACTAAGAAGTTGTACCGGGAGAAAGGTTTACCGGGATCTATAGAATCACCTTACATGTCCCCGGTGACGCCCCTGGGGTCGTTGGCACCGGCCCTGCGACGCCTGACGGTGCCGCTGTTGGTGCGGGAGAGGCTACAGGGCCGTACTGACACCACCCACGAGGGCCCCCCACTCCTGGAGCCACGTCTGCCCCCGCCCCTCCACCTCTCCCCGCCCGTCGCCTTCCCTGGCCTCTTCTCCGGCCTCTTTGGGTCCGGGGGGCTTCGGCTGGGGTCGGTGCCCCCTAGCCTGGCCCACTCCCACCTACCTCACGCCCTAGCTGCCTCCCTCACCTCCTCCCTCCTCCTGCCCTCACACCCACTCTTCTCCACCGCCTCCCTCTCTTCCTCCCTCTCATCTACTCTCTCACAACACATGCCCCTTCTGCCCTCACCCCCAATCACCTCCCTGGCCCCCGCCCGCGCCCCCATCACTATACTTGAAGGGGGTAGCCGCTCCCCATCCTCCTCCCCTCCTGCCTCACTCTCCTCACCACGCCCCACCTCCCCTACACCAACCCCCTCCACCGACACCACCCCCACCCCCCTCTCCTCATCCCACTGGTGACCCTTTCCCCCTCGCTAGTGACCTGAGGGGAAGAGTGGCCCTCCCCAATACTCATCAGTGGCCCTGCGTGTGGACAATGAACCCCAAATATGTACAATGCCACCACCACCACCATCACACACCACCAACACTCCAGTCAACCCTGGCCACACTTCACCTCAAAAAGTGGCCACGATTGAAGAAAGTGGCCATGATTTTAAAAAGTGGTCATGATTTTAAAAAGTGGCCATGATTTTAAAGTGACATTGATTTTAAAAAGTGGTCATGATTGAAAAAAGTGGCCATGATTTTAATGTGACATTGATTTAAAAGTGGCCATGATTTAAAAAAGTGGTCATGATTTTAAAAAGTGGTCATGATTTTAAAAAGTGACATTGATTTAAAGGTGGCCATGATTAAAAGTGGCCATGATTTAAAAAGTGACTATTGGCCATTATTAAAAAACGGTGGCCATACTCAAGTGAACAATGGCCATCCATCCATGACGTGTAAAATTATTTGTGACATCACGTGAAATGTGGCCATGATGTGGAGAGAAAGATTCATGGCCATAATTATATCCTGTACAAAACAAAACAAAGCAAAAGTGGCCATATTCTATTTCACTGTGTATTGTTGTTGTTTTTATTATTATTATTATTATTATTATTATTATTATTAATCTACACTGACTCACAACAAAGAGGAAAAGAAACAAATAAAAAGGCCCAGTCAAGAGTGGATATAATACAAAGATAAAGAGTGAATATGATCATAGAAATGAGCGGATATATTACAAAGATAAAGAGTGGATATATTACAAAGATAAATAATGCATAAAATACAAAGATAAGTGGATGTATTACAAGAGATAAGAGTGGATAAAATACAAAGATAAGAGTGGATATATTACAAAGATAAGAGTGGATATATTACAAAGATAAAGAGTGAATAATTACAAAGATAAAGAGTGAATAAAATACAAAGATAGTGACTGTATGGTGCCTTAATCATGCATGGTGTTTGTTTGTGTGTGTGTTTGTAGTTGGTACGATACAGTGAGGGTTGTGTGTGTGTTGGTACTGTACTTACATGGAAACAAAATTACAGGAATAATATTGGCTTGTTTATCGTTCTGGCAATACTGATGGTGGGTGATTGCAGGACTGGCAATAATGTTTTATATACATGGCACTATCGATGAATGATACAGGATTGGCAACAGTGTTTTTTATTCGACATGGCAAAACTGATAATGATTACAGGACTGGTTATAGTTTTTTTTTTCTACCTGGCAATACTGATGAGTGACACTATGATGGGGAAGATGTGGCAATATTAATTAATAATAGATACCAAGGTGATGTTGTCTTTGTGAATTCTTTATGTGGTAACAGTGCTAATTATCGTAATATGTACTGGATCATTAGTGACTGTGATGAAAGGATGTGGCAACAGTGGGACCGGAAATACTCAAATATTGACATTGATTTATATACACTGGCTAGATAATCGATATGGCAACACTGATATCCTAAATACTCAATTACTAATATTGATTTACAGTGACGGTGAAAATCGATGTGGCAACACTGTTAGCCAAATTACAAACTTACACACACACACACACACAAAAGAGAATTAATTAAGTAGTTTAAAGAGTCGATGTGGCAACTGTGAAAACTACAACACACAAATTATTTATATATATTTATTAACTAAAAAAATAAAATGTGAACGGCTTATTAGTAGAGAAAAAAAATAATATTGAAAAAAATAAAAAAATAAAGGAGGCCCAAGCATTGTTGTCAGAAAATTGGAGATAAACGAGTCCTTCAAATATTGCCACGAAACACCGCTTATATAGACGCAGCTTGTTTCTTGGTATGGTCAGGAGGAATCAGAAGCCTACAATTTTCCACAATACAAAATAATACCCCCTTATGGGACCCCGTGATTTTGTAGCCCGAAAATTGGAGGTTAGCGAGTCGTTCAAATATTACCACGAAACACACACACACACACACACCTACATTATTCTCTTGTTGGTGAATTGGAAGGTTTCTGATTCCTCCAAACTATGCCACGAAACAAGAGATCTCCTATAAGTACCATTGAGGGGCATCTGTTTTCTGGCATAGTTTGGAGGAATCAGTAGCCTTCCAAATTCACACTTATATACAAAAGAACCTCCCCTTTAAGGTGGCAATTCGTTTTTGGTACATACACATTGGAGTGCCTTGATTCCTCCAAAGTATATGCTAGGAAACAGGACCAGAAGAGCACAATAAAAATAAAAATGGTGTTCTGTTGCATGGAATAGTTTGGAGGATTCAGTTGCTCCAGAATTACCAACACAAAACTTCCCCCTTTTAAGTAAACGATTGATTGTCTTTTATGTAAACAAACAAACAAACAAACAAACAAACAAACAAACAAACCATCTTGATTCATCTCACTATATACATGGGCATTAGTATTTCAATATAAACACTTCCTTGATGTTTACCATACAGAGTGTGTGTGTGTGTGTGTGTGTGTGTGTGTGTGTGTGTGTGTGTGTGTGTGTGTGTGTGTGTGTGTGTGTGTGTGTGTTTGTTTGTTTGTTTATTTGTTTGTTTGTTTGTGTGTGTGTGTGTATGTGTGTGTGTTTGTTTGTGTGTGTGTTATAGCCCAAATTATTGTGACGAGAAATGAAACGTTACAATCCAAATGTTGTGACGAAAAAATTATAGATTACAGTAGAGATATTGTGACGAAAAATGTAATGTTACAGTTACTAGTATAGACGAAACGTTACAGTCCAAAGGTTGTGACGAGGAATGGAATGAATGTTACAGCCCAAATATTGTGCGTTACTATAGCTAAAAATACTGTGACGAGATATTCTGCGTTACCACCTACCTATATTATGATGTGACGAAAAATAGGATGTTACATACAGTTAAAATAGTGACGAAAAATTGTGAATGTAACAGTCCAAATATTATGATGTGACGAGAAATAGGATGTTACGGTTAACAAAAAAATAGTGACGAAAAATTGTGAATGTAACAGACGAATAGAACGTTACACTACAGCCCAGATATTACGACGAAAAAAATAGAACGTTACAGACGAAACATAATACGATAAAATTAAATAACATTGTATCTTTTACGTGGAAATAATTATAGACTAAAATGGAGATAACAACAAGCAACATATAAACCAACAAAATAATCAAACATTGTACACAAAATATTTAAATAATAATAATGTACACAATTTTTTTACTTACACACAAAATCAATCAATCAATCAATCAATAAGAAAATCATTACTCAATATTACATCAATCTAAAACTCAAAAATACACAAAAGTTCCACCACCAACCAACCCCGCCCCAAAAAAATGGCCTACCATTCGTCAAAATTAGATCGCCACCAGCAGCAGTACAGCACCATTGAAAAAGAACTTTTGGCGATAATAACAGCCCTGAAAAAGTTTGAATGTTATATATACTCTGGGGGACCAGTACTACACATCTACACGGACCATAACCCACTCACCTTCCTCGAGAGAAACAAGTTCAGCAACCAACGCCTGCTAAGGTGGTCTCTATACCTCCAACCATACAACATATCCCTTCATCACATCAGAGGATCAGAAAACGTAGTGGCGGATGCATTGTCTCGCATCTAACTCCTACTACGACTTCACTCACATTACGTCGTCTTAAGGGGGGAGGTGTAACAACCCTACGATGGTTCGCCACACCAAACCATCAGCCGGGCTTCAGGTGGTTGGCTCGACCCCTAAAACCATTTCTTAATGGAACCAAACCGGGCTTCAACCGAGCTGACGTAGTGGCCCAAAAATGATTGTTAGTCAGTCTCATCACACAGCGAGGTCTGAACACTTCTCCTGGCGTTGGGCGATAGCTGGACTTAAGTATTCGGTCTCGTCCCTTTGATAAGTATATTGTGTTGATATTGTCCAATTGGGAGTGTCTTTATTAGTATCTTTATGAGTGTCTTTATAGTGTCTTTATTGTGTCTTTATTATGTCTTTATTATATCATGTGTCGGTAGTTTAACATTAGGGTCTTTATTATATCATGTGTCATTAGTTAACATTAGGGTCTTTATTATATCATGTGTCATTAGTTTAACATTAGGGTCTTTATTATATCGTGTCTTTAGTATAACTTTAGGGTATTTATTATATCATGTCTTTAAGTCATTAGTGTCTATTCTATATCTTGTGATGGTCCTGATAATATACGTTTTATAGTAAACACCTTTTCCATCACCTGTTTTTGTTGGCCAATGTGGTACTCAATTATAAACCCCTAGACCTCTACTACACTGGTCATAACACACGTGACAAATAATAACATACCACGTGACAAATAATAACATACCACGTGATAAATAATAACATACCACGTGACAAATAATAACATACCACGTGACAAATAATAACAAAACACGTGATAAATAATAACATACCACGTGACCTATAATGTAATATGTTATAAAAATGTTATAAAAATAAACTAAAAGAATTATACGGAAACTCATCTTAAAATCTCAAGTAAGGATGATCAAGAATACACTTATATAATATTATGCAGTATGTATGTATATATATGTATATGTATGTATAATAAACTGCATGTATGATGTATATACATATTATTATTGGTTTACACATTTCTTGGTTGGTCCTAAGAAAAATAAATTATTCTCCGTGTGTGTGTGTGTGTGTGTGTGTGTTTTGAATTGATGTAAATAGTTTTAATATAACAAATGATGGACGTTATATCACACATCCTCTTTCCTACACTGTACATGAAATTATTTAAAAGTTTTATTATATTAAGATAATTATGGATGAATAAGATAAAACGATGATGATGATAATAATAATAATAATAATAATATTTAAATCCAACCTGGTCTGTGCTTCACCTACTATTTAATATTGCTATTATTCATTATTTATTTTTATTATTGCTATTATTTTCTACTACTATTATTATTATAAGAGGAAAATAGTCTGTATAATTTTATATTCTTTAAATAGGATGGTTTCTTTGCATTGTTTACATATGGAAATTATATATACATTCTATAGATAAAATGTTGAGACTTCTTGGAAAAATAAAATATATTCATAGTAAAAAACAAACATACTTACAAATCGATACGAAGGTGACGAGAATATAAATATAAATATATAAATATGTAAACAATGAACTACAAATATATTACACAAACATAAACAGAATGTTCACACAACATACAACACTTTTCAATAATACAATATAGTATGATACACGAAATTTTTTGAATTACCGGTAGTAAAATCTGAAATTAATATTATGCATATATCGATATACATGAACTTCTGACGGGGAATATATATACTGTACATACACGATACACGTTAAAAAAAAAAAAAAAAAAAAAAAAATAATAATAATATATATATATATGCACACGAAAAATTATATATATATACACATACACAAAAAAATATACCATATACACATACACGAAAAAAATATATATACACGAAAAAAATATATATACACGAAATATATATATACACACATTCAGGAATTAATAATGAATAAAAACTGTAAAGAGCAAATCCAATGTAGATAATGAGTGACATAAAAGCCACCTTAATGATGTTATGGTGTAGAGAGGAAAGGGGAGGGAGGAAGTAGTGATGTCAAGATAGCTGTGTGTATGTGTGTGTGTGTGTGTACCGTCAAGTTAGTTCTGTGTGTGTGTGTGTGTGTGTGTGTGTGTGTGCCGTCAAGTTAGCTGTGCGTGTGTGTGTGTGTACCGTCAAGTTAGCTGTGTGTGTGTGTGTATCAAGTTAGCTGTGTTTGTGTGTTCCTTGTACTGTATACCGTCAAGTTAGCTGTGTGTGTGTGTGTGTGTGTGCCGTCAAGTTAGTTCTGTGTGTGTGTATGTGTGTGTGTGTGTACCGTCAAGTTAGTTCTGTGTGTGTGTGCCGTCAAGTTAGCTGTGTGTGTGTATACCGTCGTTAGCCGAATGTGTGTGTGTGTACCGTCAAGTTAGCTTATTATATGTGTGTGTGTACCGTCAAGTTAGCTGTGTGTGTGTGTGTGTGTTCTGTACTGCATACCGTCAAATTAGTGTGTGGTTTGTTGTGGTTCATTTGGCTTGTTACTACCACACTGTCTTTAGTTGATGGCATTTTTAACGGCATCAGTAAAAACACTTATAAAAAAAGTTGTCATTATTCCTATATACATAAACCTTCACTCACAATTCCAACGTTACACAAAAATCACTTAATAAATCTAGTCTACTGGAGCGACTTGATTCCTCCAAAGTAAAGTACGGTACGTCAGGAGAAAACAGGATCAGATTAACAATAATAATAGTGGCAGACATAGCTGTTGCCTGGAATAGTTTGGAGGAATCAGTTGCTCCACATTTTCCAACACCTACATCTATCCCCCTTAATAAAAAAATAATAATACTTTGCACTACCGTCTATTGATATAAAAAAAAGCACAAAAAAACAAACGCTCAATTGGCAACACTGCGACGAGGGTTAGGGGTTGGGGGTCGAGGGTTGGGGGAGGGGGAGGGGGAGGGGGAGGGGTGGAGACTGACTTTACACACCCAATTGACGGTTCATGCAAATGACTCGGATCAATTTTTACACACGATTGGTGTTCTACGGTGGGGGGAGGGGGTTAATGGGGTCGGTGGTGATATGGGGGGGGGAAGGGGGGAGGGAAGGGAGGGGGTGAATGATGGGGGGGGGAGAGAAGTACAGCCGGCAGCATATATTCGCGTCCAAACCATGTACGGTACTGTTACGCCCCCCCCCCCTTTAAACAATCCGACTTGAAACTGGAACAAGCTATAAAGACTCCCAGGAGTCCAAATATGAACTGTGAACTGTACTGGAAGGTCCGGACTTAAGACTTCAAGTATCGTTCCGAAGGTTACGAGGTGTTCTCCCCAAGTTGGAGGAGTCAGTATTCTACCAGCAGTGACTTGGACTATATCTCGGTGGTGGTTGGGTCTTGGAAGTATAACCGGTGTGTTGTGACGTGGGAGAAACAGGGAGTATAAATATAGTGTACCGGTGTGTTGTGACGTGGGAGAAAACAGGGAGTATAAATAGAGTGTACCGGTGTGTTGTGACGTGGGAGAAAACAGGGAGTATAAATAGAGTGTAGGAGTCAGCGAGAATACTCTTTTTCTTATAATAGGAATTGTGATTTGAAACTTTAAAATATATTGTTGCTGTGTTTTATATGAATTGAGATTATATAATTAAAATTTACATTAATTCAAATGCTGAGGGTTAAGGGGTTTATCTCTGGGTCGTCATTTTCTATTATTAGGGATCTAAAGTAATTGTTTGGATGTATGTTGTTTTGTTGTTATTGTTGTTGATGTACATACGTTTACTTCACTATCGAGGTAGGTAGGTGGTCATATTAGGGTTAAAAGTGTCTTATTTTCGGATCACACGTGGATTAACTCCCTATTTCGAGGAAGCAAGTCATTTCAAGGTTAAAAGGGTCTTATTTTTTTTTATTTTTTTTTTAGAGTTTACCTCCCAATATTTTGAAGATGTAGGTAATGTATAAGGTTGTTTTTTGTCCTACCTTTCAAGAATAATCAATTACTATCTTTTGTTCAGTCTGAAGCTTTATCATACTCCTAGTCCCTAATTATTATTATTTATAAAGTACTATAACTTCACATAGCCTTGGACTATAACAGTACTAAAAATAAATGCTGCTTATATAAATGATAAAGTTACATTCTGAATTATACAGTTTCTATTTTAACAACATATGTAATTTACTATTATGAGAAGTGTGATAAATATCTAAATAATGTTACATCACTATATATTATATACTATAGGATCATATTTGCGCAGGTGAAAATGAAGCGAACTTATGCCGCCGACTGTACCTTTTGTAACTTATCGTACTTATGACAGTACCGTAACTTATCGTACGTACTGTAACTAACTATACGTACAGTAACTTATCGTATTTGAAATTATTACCAAACCTACTGAAATATACTGTACTGCACTGTAATTTTATCGCATAGTTAATTTACCGTACTTGCTACCTTACTGAAACCGTGAATCTTAACTTACAGTAGCTAATTACATGTATGTGACTTATACCGTCGTGTCTTTTAACCAAACAACCCACAACGTAATCAATAACCCTCCCCCTTTGTAATGACAGCGTAGTTAACTCCAATCACCCACCACCATGGTTTGGGCTCGGGGTAAATTATCATCCAATCACCAATTAGTGCGTCTGTAATTAACCACAACCCCCCCTCTCCCTCCTCTACTCCCCCCCTCCCCCCCACCTCTACTCCCCCTCCTCCTACTCCTCCCCTAAAAAAATAATAAACAAAAATACTGGTTGTAGCGTCTATATAGTGTAATTACCTGTGTGTGGCTTACGGTGGTAATAATTAGGTTACGTGTATACCCTCTTGACAAGGTACAATCAAGGTCACTAAAGGTTTTATACAAGGAAATGACCCTTAGTGTATGCATGTATAATGATGGGACTGGTTGGTTGGTTGGTTGGTTGTCTGAGTGGCTGGTTAGAGGGAGGCAAGTGCTGGTTTGGTGCTTGGGGTTAAAAAATTATATTGGTACCCCTTCCTTCGTCCCTCCCTCCCTCCCTCCCTCCCTCCTCCCTCTTTTGACACCCCCCACCCCTCCCTCCCTCCCTACCTCGTTACCTTACAAACTTGTCTTTCCCTTCACAATCTATATACTTCCCTTCTCACTTTCTCTACAGCCTTCTCCTTCCTTCCACAGCCTCCTCACCCATGCACTCTCTACAACCACCACTTCCCTCCCAACTCCCTCAACATAACCTCTTTCCTCCCCTTCTCTCTCAACCCCCTCAACATAACCTAGCTCCTTCCTCCCCTTCTTTTCCACCTCCTCCCTCCCCTTCTTCTCCACCTCCTCCCTCCCCTTCTCCTCCACCTCCTCCCTCCCCTTCTCTCCCAACCCCAGCTCCTTCCTCCCCTTCTCCCCCTCCTCCTCCCCCCCCCCATCCCAACACGTGAACACCGGAACCCCGTCACTGCATATGGCTCAATCCTCGAAGGGGAAAAAGGAGGGGAAAGAGGGGCAGGAGGAATAAGAGGAGAAATGAATAGCCGATGGTAAGGGAGATGTTTTACGGAGGAAGAGGAGGAAGAAAAGGAGGAATGAATGGTAGACGGGAAGGAGGGAGATGGGAGAAGGGAAGAGGAGGAAGAAAAGGAGGAATGAATGGTAGACGGGAAGGAGGGAGATGGTTTACGGAAGAGTGAGGGGAGAAGGGAAAAGGAGGAATTGGGAAGGGCGATGTTTTAAGGAGAGAGATGAGAAGGAAGAGGAGGAATGAATATTTGAAGGGAAAGATGAAGATGTTTTACTGAAGAGAGAAGAAGGGGAGACGAGAGAGGGGAGGAGGAAGAGGAGGAGACGAGAGAGGGGAGGAGGAAGAGGAGGAGACGAGAGAGGGGAAAGGAAGAGGAGGAATCAGTAGCCCTCCAATCCCTCCACAACAGAATCATGATCCCCTGAACCCACGATCAAGATAACCCAAAAATCAATCACTCAATCACTCAATCAATTAATCCTTCTCATGAAACCTGACTCTATCAATAATCAAAGCAGAGGTCGCCGTTTTCATTCATCTTCCCATAAATCCATCACGTGTTTATTTACCGAGATGCATTGTGGGACCGGTACTGTTACAGGGGCCAGGCAGCGGGGGGGTGTGACGCGGTGGGTGGAACGGACCGTATACATGTGAACAGTATAATCGGAGGCAAAAGTATAAGTTCTGTCGTCATAATTATATACCCGGGTACGCACGGCTTTTTGAGGGGTAATTAATATACTGAATAATCATCGAAAATACGTAATTATTAACTATGTATTGAAGGGTTATTAAGATACTATAAATATAGCCGCATTACCGAATAGACTTCAATAAATATGGAATATTATTATACCCAGCAGATAAACTGATAAACTATTTTTGGAGATTCAGTAAATTTGACGAGTGTGTGAAGTTCATGTCTTTACAGTGTGGTTCGTGACTTGGAAGTTGTAGCCACAGAAGTTTTGTTGTTGACTGTACAATACAACGTCTTTAAAGGAGACTGTGTTGTTGGCAAATTAATTGGAATGCTACTGATTCCTCCTCACTATGTGCCAGAAAACAGACGTCCTCAGTGGCTATTGATATAAGCTTCAGAACAGAACAGAACCTCAACACCTTTAGACTAGACTAGGCTATATAGACCTTCCACACTAGACTAGCCTAATCACCAATATAACAATCTTACCTTTGACTCCATTCCTAATATCACACCAAGGGAACTAATGTCGACCTCACTGAATTTTTATTTGTATGATGTAATGTTTTCTTTTTTTAACATTCCGGCCAACACTTTCTTTTATGATTTTGCGCAGTTCCAATTCAAGGGAAAGGAAAAAGTGAGAGAGTTGTGATTTTACGCAATTTTAAACTCCCGTTGACGTCAAGATAATGATGGATTATATTGATACAACTATAATGCAGCTCAACTGATGCAACAATACACTGGACAAGATCAATATTATAATGTACTGTACAAATAGCAACCACAACCACTACTACTACTAATGCTTTTATTATTTTTATTATTATTATTATTATTGTAAGATAACTCATGGGTAGGGTAACGTTTGCATACTATAAGTAATTATAATAATAAAAATTATAATCATATTTATAATAACACATGTTTTGTAACCAGATTCGGATCCTTCACAAAGTATAATAACATTGTAAGGAATAATTCATAAGTCATACTCATTGTTTTGCGTGATCCTACTCAACATACAAACAGACAAACAACAAACAAATCGAATAAAAGAAAAGAAAGTCGCTCCACACACACACTCTCTCTCATCATGAAAAATCCCCCAGTAGTAGTAAGACAAAGAACCCTCCCCTCCCTTCCTCCTGCCATCATCACCCAGAGACGATCAACAATTACCATTAGGCTCTACTACTGGACAGATAATAATTCCTGCCCTCCCTAGCCACCACCACCAACACCCCTACCTAGTCCGTCCGACTTTCTGCCACGCGGCCACACACACACACTAACTGCCCTCAAACAATTAATTCCATGTGATATGACTCCTTCTCCCTCCCTCTCTTCTTCCCTCCTTCTCTCCAATATACTCTAGTCCTTGTCCCGACCCGACAGCCCCCACCGACAGGAAGGAAATCGGAGTATTGATCGGGGTGAGGGAAGCCGAGGTCGGTTCGCCGCGCTGGGACACGAACGAGTTGTGACGTGGTAAATCCTCACCCGTTGTTATTGTTGTTGTTTGAGTTGCGACGTCGTAAGTCCCTCTGTAAACATATTTTGATAATTGCACTAACTAAAACCCCCGACGGTATGCATCTGACAGACGCTACAACGCTTCTCCTTCGTCTAAACGTATTATTACTGTCCATGCTAGTCTAACCAAACACAAAACAAACTGCACTACATTCATAATACAGTATTAGGCTACGGTACCCAACATCATCATCATTATCATTCTCTCTCTCTCTCTCTCTCTCTCAAACAAACTAAAGATACCGTTATATGCGATAGTGTTACAATATTTTTTTGCATACATACATACAAAATGTACTACAGCTCGTCTCATCATAATATTCTCTGAAGTTACAAAAACCTTCACATACAGACAGATAGCAAGTTCCATATTACACGGATTACATAAAGTTCAATAACATACATTTACTCTATGATCATGCCGCCTTTACAAACACGGCCAGTTTGCAGGATACCGACTGCATCTATTTATCAGATATAAGAACAAGTCATCCCTGACATCGTTACCAAAATACCTTTATCCTCTTCATATAAATCTTTCATCAACGATTTTTTCAGTTTTTCTTTTTTTCCCGAGATGTTTTGAATGGCTGGGATTGGCTTAAGACTATTATGTTAGACACGAAGCTCTTTGAAGAAGGTAAATACCGTGTTTTTTTTAGTTTGAGGACGTTGGTAATTATTTTTATCCTCTCCTGTAAAAACTGAGGATGAAAGAAAGCCGCCCAAGGCCTTGAAGACCCTGTAGGATGAGGGCGAGTGTGATAGGAGTGACAGCATGCAAGGAAAGGAGATGGAAGGGTCAGTAAATGGGGGTAAGGGATCAAGTGGGGTCCGAAGGGGTGCCAAATCATTCCCACATATTTACAGGCAAATACTTCCCTACGCAGGAGCATTAGTTTGGTCTCGAAGAAAATATATCTCGGGCCATTTGTTGTTTAAGGGTAAATATTCCATCTCGGTTTGGCAACAATAATTACGGACACATGACAGAGTAAGCCAAGATTATACTACAGTGTTTATTATCACGCAATTGTCTTGGAGTCATGACCATGCAACTGTAAACAACATAAAGTGTAGCTATTAAAATGAATGGAGTAAGAGATTATGGTTTAATTAAATTCATTAAAAAATTAATTGCATCAGACCCTTCCACCACCAAGAAATGGTCGATATAATAGTACTGAAGACATTCGGTCTGATTTGGAATAGATTTGGAATAAGTCTCAAATACAAGGCCGGAGACGGAAGCAGCGCGGTCATTAAAGCGGACCTAATCGTACCCTGGAACAATCCGGCAACCAACCACTTCCGTAAGTATGTTAATGGACAGGCAACAACCATGCAGAGTGAAAGACGCATGCAATACTGTATACCTCTCTTCCTTACTTCCTTCCTTCCGTGCTTATCTGAACCACCACTACTACTACCACCACCTCCTACTCCAAGTCAGTAACATACACCACCACAAACACCACAACGCAGCCCCATACACACCTATCAATCATCACCTCACACCACCTTAAACCCCATCTCACCATCACACACCACTACACAGCCTCACACCACTCATCACCTCACATCACCACAAACCCTATCCCACCATCACACACCACTACGCAGCCTCACACCACTCATCACCTCACATCACCGCAAATCCTATCCCACCATCACACACCACTACAAACCCCATCCATCACACACCACCTCACAGCCATACACCATCACAAACTCATTACCCATCGGCCCACAACGCAGGCAGACAGACCATATGTGTGCGTGTTCATCAAGGGGAAGAGAGATTCAGTTCATCGCTCTTTTGTCCACGAGGAAAGCACCGACTGAACTGCTTTTTGTGTGCTGTGAGTCACGGAGAAAATGGCATGCAGGAACTCGAGTATAACCTAAAGCATCAGAAAAATAGGTATAATATTAAATGGCGGCAGAAAATTAAATACGGGATGAGACCTTTTCTGTCCCACCACTGTATTTGTTTACTTCATGCGGTTATAATATACAGTAGCTGTTGGTTGTGTCTATATTGGGTTGTGAGCTTTGGGCCTCGGCAATGTAATCTATACGCACGATATGGATAGCTGGGTAATGTTTACCTAACCCACCCACCAGGCACACACGGCTATACAATACACAACATACATAAATAGTTATTATTCTCACCTTTCTCTATCGCCGATCGCTTCCCAGACTCGTGTACAGCTTCTCAGTTTATAATCGCATGCTTGATATGACGTCTCGTCCATGCATACACTTATACAGTTCGATATCTAAAGAACTTTACGTCAAAATAATTATGCACCAACATGCTTCTTCCCACATGATCACTTACTGAGAGAATAGTGATGTCCGATTACTCTCATTGTAGCCTCGTCCACGTACGGCGCTAAATTCATGGGTTTGTTCTAATATACCGTAGCTTTCAGGTTTTGCATAGCTATGGAATAATCTAACCTACTACTTAAAATAGCTAAAAAGTACATAGTCACTATATAATAATCATTCCCTACAGAAGTAAAGTGAACGAGCACGAACTTCTACAAACGTTAGCCTAATTAATGCCTATAACAAAACGTAGTAATATTTTAACTCACTGTGCTTTTATTTCTGCAATAAAAGATGCTGCTAAGGATGCTAACAACACAATAGGTAAGTACAATACTCGGCCTGACCAAGCTGACCCTATGAGTAAGTTAAGAGGAAGTCGACATGTGATTACGGTTCCGAACATTTGAATGTTCCAATAACTAATGAATGATGGCGGTACCGCAGTGTTGTCAGGTGCAGGGGAATTTCTCTGTTTTAGGAAATTTTGAAATCTACACAGGGAAATTTCTAAAAGACGAAATACCCAGAAGAAGACCGTCAATGTTGAAGAGTAAACAGGGCATTACTGAGGCCAAAAATGGAAATTCTAAAGGTGAAGTTAGGGAAATTTCGCCAAGCAGACCTGGCAACACTGTACCCAGCCAACAACAACACGTAAAGAGAAGTAGCGGCGGGTTTACTGAGTGTGTGATGTGTGTTTTAGGTACTACTTACAAGGGATTACTAGCATCCCCACAGGTATTGCTGCTGCTGGTGTCAACAGATCGTGGACGAAGACCTGGTAGAAGCCAAGGAGCCACGGGAAAGGAGGAATGACAGATTTAACTAAGGTAAGAGAAGAATCACTATGGCCAGTCACACGAGATGAAGGACTGCAGTTATTTCTATTTTGTGTTTATATATATATTTTTCGTTCTAATGTCATAATACTGCGTTATGTGTATTATTTTATGTGGAAACAATTTATGAGAGGGCCATATGATTATACTGGTGTACGTAAAGTAATATTAACGACAAAAAATTATATTATACATGGAAATCTTGCCAAGTTTGAGAATTACGGTCGTGTCAGTTTTCATCAGTTTGTTCTCTATTTACCTTGGGTCAATAAGAGACTTGTATCATTCACAGTACACAGGAACCGCACAAGTCTCACTGCCTATTGTTAAGCGACTAGTTAAATTTCTTGCATCGAGTCAAAGTTGGCCCGAATTTGAGGCTCGTCACTGCACGAATACTCGGTCGAGAGGAAAAGCGCCCACCTGTAACATCTCTTCTGTTGAAATGTGTGTGTGTGTGTGTGTGTGTGTGTGTGAGAGAGAGAGAGAGAGAGAGAGAGAGAGAGAGAGAGAGAGAGAGAGAGATTTTTTTTCTCTGGCTAACTAGAAGCACATTCTAGTCTATGTACAGTAGTTTACAAGTGTTTTGTGGGTTGAACATACTATATGATTGTATTTGGTCAAGATTTAACATTTGGTTATGCATTTGAAAGTCCACAGAGAACAGGTGATGTCAGTTTTTTATTTTATTTTGATCTGCTCTAAACGTGCACATTGTTATTAGGGTAATAAACACTGGTGACATTTTAAAACTGTTTATTGTATAGGTACGGGGTAATCAAATGTATTTCGCCTTACAAAATACACTATCCAATCAGTTACATTCTAATGATTAGTTATTAAACGATACGTAACATAATATAATAGTAATGCATTGTAGCCTACCGTACTTTCAGGGTATTAAGCTTGAGAAACTTGGTACAGTATGCCTGGCAACCTTAGAGGGGCAAACATCTCACGAGTATTATTATGTATCAATCAGTTTATCATTTTATAGTATATCATCACGAAATTATAAACAAATAGCGTAGATCTAAATACTTTTAATGTTTAACCATACAAGTGAAAGCTAAAGCCAGATCATTCTCGCCTCTCTATATATGCTAATAAAGCACATTATCTAACAACTTTATTATGCCCATTAGGCTACGTGTGAGCATATTATTACAACCCAGTAACCAACAACTTTATTTCCCCCTTAGGCTACGTGTTAAGCATATGGGGTCGATCGTGAAGTGAAGGATTATGTGCGTCTTATTGAGGCTGATGTCATTGAATTAGTCGTAGATTAGGAAGTAGTAGGGTGGGAATGGGAAAGATAATAGGCTATAGAGGGCGGGCGATGTCAGCTTGGCTCCTGGGATCAGTTTATGGCGTGAGGGAGGGGAAGGAGGAAAGGAGGGAGAGAGAGGAGGAGGAGGAGGGAGTGTACTGGTTACCTCGCCAACAGTCACTGGTGTCAAATTTTCGTGTTTATATTTTTATTTTTAGTATATTAGGGATCATACTTAAAGCGTTTATGTATGTGAGAAACTGGGTAGGAATATATGAGACAGTCTTACATAGTTTTAGTGTCCACAAACAATTTCTTTTTCAATTTGTATGTGCCATAAGCTAGGCTACTCCCAAACATATGTGACCTTGAAAAACTAATACATCATACTCGCTGCTACATCACATACTTATTAGGCTGGTGTCATGTTAACTTGCATTCCTCCGTCCACCAAACTGTTTACCCTGAGAGTTGGAGGACACTCTTGATTCTAAATGGAGCTAATGTGGTCGGAAAACGGAGATTGGAGGACGAAGGAAATGGTGTCAGCGTGTTAAACTTGTACTTCCCCTTTGCCTAGTTAGGCTATGCGACACTTTTCAGAGATCTGACCCCATTCCTTCCACACACACACACACACAGCGACCATACATAACTCTAATGAAGCCACTAACAGCTGTCATGATGGTAGTGAAGATAAAGTTATCATTTACACTACATGCAATGATACTTATTTATTATTTTCTACAGTGTAAATATTCCAGGTTTCTCGGTATATTCTGATTAAATAAATAGCTTTTCGACACAATTATTTCCAGCTACACAATTCGAAAATTTTAAATGTTTTAACTAAAGAACATGTTCATAAAAATAAGAAATTCATGTTGATTTTTTTTCGTGGTGGAATTCCCAAATTGGCAACTCCAAGTCCATGAGAATGTGAGCCAGGAAATGGTCGACTCCTTAAATGGTCGACTCCTTATAACTTCGTCCTGCATGATGAGGTGGTTACAACTCTGATTATAAGCGACCTGTGAAATGTGCATTCTGTCACGCTATGCACCCACACTTTACACTCTACATGCACGCTACCTGCTGCTACACTCCTGGGTCATGTACAGTCGGCGGCAAAAGTCCCGTAGCCTCATTCAGCAGTTCTTTAATTAAGGGACCCCATGATGTAGTCAGAAAATTGGAGGTTATTACGGAGTCCTTCAAATATTGCCACGAAACACCACCTATATTGAAGGAGCTTGTTTCGTGGCATAGCCTAATCAGGAAGCATCAGAACCCAATGAGTCTCATACACGATCACAGGGTCCTTAAAGATAATATATAATAGCTGATTATCAAACCAACACATTTATCATTCAGAAATATAATACCTACAGTGCAAATGAATAATAAACTTCTATGATAATTTTTTTTTATAGTTTAAGAGCTTATATTTCCATACTTACTCGATCATGACTAGGCTGATGTGGCGACAGTACTTTTGCCGCCGGCTGTACCGTTGGGTGATATGCTCGGCACGGGACACTGAGCGGTGATGTTATTAGCAGTCACTTATTTCGCTTGATAAATCCAGGAAGAGTATAGATCATCACCCTACAAAGCTTTCATTAGTGAGAAAGATAATATATCCTGTATGTGTGTAAATAAATGTCCGAGAGTTTCTGAGTAACATGGAGAGAGAGAGAGAGAGAGAGAGAGAGAGAGAGAGAGAGAGAGAGAGAGAGAGAGAGAGAGAGAGAGAGAGAACCATCAGCCCATGTAAAGAGAGAGAAACTATCAGGCCATGTAGAGAGAGAGAGAGAATAGTAAACCAAATCTGCGTATATTTTAAATCAGAAGAGTGAGTGAGGTTGGTAGCACGGAGATAATATTATAGTACCGGTACCTACACACACACACACACAGACAGACAAACACGACACGCGGCCAGTCCACCCAACCAATTAATGTGAGGGATGGCGGGTGTGGAGGCAGACAATGTCAACACAGTCATTAGGTCATTATGGCAGGTAATGACGAGCTGACGTGCACTCAACCCCCTTCCCCCCCCACCCCAACTACCCCCTCCCCCGCCACGCCATAGGGAGGAGGGTTAAATGAGGGGAGGGAGGGGGAGGGGGAGTAGATAGTGGTGGGACGGAGTGAGGGAGGGGAGGAGGAAAGGCAGAGAGTGATGCGATGGTAAAAAGTAGCAACTTTGATTAATTATTGAGAGAAGAAATGGATGTTAATTGTTGGATTTAGATAATGCAGGAGTAAGCTTTATTTAATATGGTAAATTAGATGAAAGAAGTGGGTAGAGTAGCAGAGAGTAGTAGGTTGATATTTGAAAAGAAGGAATGTTAAGGTGGGGAGAAGAGGTAAGATTGGCAAGGTTAGAAAACTGGGGAGAGAGTAAAATTATGTGAAGGTTGAAAAGGAAAAGTGAGAAGTATGTGAGAAATATAAAGGTAAAGGAGAAAGGGGATGTGAAGGTGGAAGGGTCTCAAGGAAGGGAGTTAAAAGAAGGGTGATATAAGGGGGTCGAGGAAGGGAGTAAAGGGGAGGTAAAGGAGAAGGGGGATGTGAGGGGGCCTAGGAAGGGAGAAGGGGGATGTGAGGGGGCCAAGGAAGGGAGTAAAGAGAGTCCCACAAATGAATAATTATTAAGGCCAGCGGGAGAGACGGAGATAAAACATTGTGTGTGGTAAATGTATAATGATGGACTAAGTATATGTATGTCATGACCACTATTATATACCTGACATTTATATTCGGCAGGAACGCCATGCATTAACAAAGCTGCGTGCGACTCCAACTTAAAACACACCACATGATTAATGATACACGTGTTTTAGTGAAATAAACAAACATTAACGGGATAGTATACTTATGGTTAATTGGAGCGCCTTGATTCCTCCAAAGTAGGCTAAAAAACAGGAACGAATTGATAATTCTACTGGTGTTCTGTTGCCTGGAAGAGTTTGGAGGAATCAGTTGCTCCAGATTTACCAGCAGTAGGCTATATAACCTCCGTAAATTGTCCAGAACAGAAGAAATTAAGACCACGACAAAAATATATAAGTAGCAAATAGATAAAAAAGGAAATAATATTAAAATATAATAATTATAATAATAATAATAATAACTACAAGCAATACTGAAATAATAACTACAAATAATGATAATACAAATAATACCGAAATAATAAACACGAATAACAACAACAACAACTACAAACAATGATAATACAAATAATACTGAAATAATAAATACAGGGTGATATAAAAAGTAGGAAGGAGTTGGAGGGTCCTGTAGCCGACTATTCGCAAGACTGGTTTCCCGAGTTATGTGGTCAATTTAGTGTGGATATCTGGTGGGGGTGGTGGGGGTGGAAGATGGAGGGGTTGGGGTTTGGTAGTGGGGGGGGGGGGGAACGGGATGGATAGAGTGAGGTATAGGATGGGGTCTGGGTGTAGGTTTTGTTGTTGTGGTGGTGGTGCATGGTGGGGTTGGTGTTGTGCTGTGTCGTTTGTAAAAGTGTTGTGTAGCGAGGAGTAGTAGGTCCCACAACAACACCACCACCACAACACCAACACCACCACCACAACAACACCACCACCACTACACAACACAAACACACCAAAGCAACACAACCACACACACTATCACTACAATACTACCACAACACCACAACCACACACACTATCATTACAACACAACCACAACACCACAACCACATACACTATCATTACAACACCACCACAACCACCATTATACCACCACACTGTATTCAAGAAAGTCCCTCTGCATGTGTCCTCGTCTTTCTGCCCTAATTTTTACCAGAAAGTATCGGTCGTCGTCGTCATCCCTCGTGTCAATATGAACGTCCCCATTAATATTTATCAAAGATCCCAGATATATTTGGTTATATTTCCGTAATCTTTGGGACAAATATAGACAGGCGGTGATACCTTTGATTCGCCCCTTTGTGATTCAGCCGTCCCAGTGTGTTATATACTTTCACTTGGTAACTCTTATACAACAAAATGATACAATAAATACTGAGGATGATTTTTATGTCAAGGGGAAAAACCAGTGACGTCTAACATGCAGGTATGACTTGAGTTGAAATGTTATGATGTTCACCTTTTTGGGTCTGTATAGGAAGATTTATTTTTAAAGATTTTTCTGTTAGTTTTGTATTTTATATTATATTTGATACTTAGAAGAAGAGTTTTTGTTTAAATTGTGACTGTACACACATACACACAAGGTGAGAGAGAGAGAGAGAGAGAGAGAGAGAGAGAGAGGTCCATAGTGACACACACACACACACAACCGACCCTTTGTGCCAATTTGTCCAACAAGCACAATACATTAATACTCCCCAACCTACCACCACCACCCCTGACCTCTACCAACCCCCGTCACCCATAGCACCTATACTACCTCCTACCTATACTACCTCCTACCACCACTATCTACCACCTATACCAACCATGTCACCCATACCACCTTTACCACTCCTACCTATATTACCTCCTACCACTACCACCACCACCACTATCTACCACCTATACCAACCATGTCACGCATACCACCTACCAGCATTACCTACCTACCACCTATTTCGTCACTTTACCACCTACATACCACCTCATCTACCACTACCATCATCTACCACCTACTCCATCACTTTACCACCTAATCTACCACCTACCCTGTCATACCACTAGCTTACCATCAATATATCTACCACCTACTCCATCACATTACCACATATACCACCCACCTAATCTACCACTTAATCTACCACCACTATACCTGCCACCTATACCCTACCACCGTCATTTCCCACCTAACACAACCACCACCACCACCACCACTATCCTGTCACCTTTT
>JAWZYT010006806.1:0-17500 GCA_034508575.1 Petrolisthes manimaculis
TGTATCATCCATGTATCCGCCTATGTATCCACCCCTACATATTTCACCTATGTATCCTCTATGTATCATGTATCCACCTATATGTATCATCCATGTATCCGCCTATGTATCCACCCCTATATATTTCACCTATGTATCCTCTATGTATCATGTATCCACCTATATGTATCATCCATGTATCCGCCTATGTATCCACCCCTACATATTTCACCTATGTATCCTCTATGTATCATGTATCCACCTATATGTATCATCCATGTATCCGCCTATGTATCCACCCCTACATATTTCACCTATGTATCCTCTATGTATCATGTATCCACCTATATGTATCATCCATGTATCCACCTATGTATCCACCCCTACATATTTCACCTATGTATCCTCTATGTATCATGTATCCACCTATATGTATCCACTATATATATATATATATATATATATATATATATATATATGTTTATTGTTTATTTCTGTGTGTGTTTCTTTTAAATACACACATACATACAAACATAAGCACACATACATACAAACATACATACATACATACACACATACATACATACATACATACATACAAACACACACACACATATATATATATATATATATATATATATATATATATATATATATATATATATATATATATATATATATATATATATATATATATATATATATATATATATATATATATATATATATATATATATATATATCAAATACATACACACACACACACATCTCTCTCTCTCTCTCTCTCTCTCTCTCTCTCTCTCTCTCTCTCTCTCTCTCTCTCTCCTCAATATTAATAATAAAAATATATTAACACACACACATATCCATACATATATATTTATCTATCTATTTATTATTATTATTTTTTTTTTCGTCGTTGTCGCCGCCACCACCACCGCCGCCGTCGCCCCGCCGCCATCGCGGGGCGGCGGCGGGGCAGCAGGGCGGCGGGGCCTGGCAGCGGGGCAGCGGGGCGTCAGAGGGGCAGCGGGGTGGGGCAGCGGGGTGGCAAAGCAGCGAGGCAGCAAGGCGGCGGCGGGGCAGCGGGGCGGCAGCGGGGCGACGACAGGGCGGCGGGGCAGCAGAGCTGTGGGGCGGCAGCAGGAAGAAAGCGGGGCGGGGCAGCGGGGCAGGGCAGCAGGGCGGGGCAGCTGGGCGGGGCGGCGGGGCAGCAGGGTAGCGGGGCGGCAGTGGGTCAGCGGGGTGGCGGGGCAGTGGGTTGGCAGGGTGGCGGGGCGGGGCGGCGGGGCGGCGGGGCAGCAGGGCGACAGCCGGGCGGGGAAGTGGGGCGGCAGCGGGGCGGGGCAGCGGGGCAGGGCAGTGGGGCGGGGCAGCAGGGCGGGCCGGCGGGGCAGCGGGGGTAGCGGGGCGGTGGGGCAAGAGGTTAGGTTAGGTTAGGTTGGGTTAGGTTAGGTTAGGTTAGGGAAGCGGGGCGGCGGCGGGGCAGCGGGGCGACAGTGGGGCAGCAGAATGGCGGGGCAGTGGGGCAGCGGGGCAGCAGGGTGGCGGGGCATTAGGGTGGGGCAGCGAGGCGGCTGGGCAGCGGGTCGGGGCAGCGAGGCGGCGGGGCGTCGGAACAGCGGGGCGGGGCAGCGGGGCGGGGCAGCAGGGCAGGGCAGTGGGGCGGGGCAGCGGGGCGGCAGCGGGGCGGGGCAACGGGGCGGGGCGGCGGGGCGGCGAGGCAGCGGGGCAGTGGGGCAGTGGGGCGGCGGGGCAGCGGGGTGGCAGGGCGGCGGGGAAGCGGGGCGGGGCAGCGGGGTGGCAGGGCGGCGGGGCAGCGGGGCGGCGGGGCGGGGCAGCGGGGAGGTGGGGCAGCGGGGCGGGACAGCGGGGCGGCGGGGCAGCGGGGCGGGGCAGTGGGCGGCGGGCGGCGGGGCGGCGGGCGCGGGGCAGCGGGGCGGGGCAGCGAGGCAGCGGCGGGGCGGGGCAGCGGGGCGGCGGCGGGGCGGGGCAGCGGGGCAGGGCAGCGGGGTGGGGCGGCGGGGCAGCAGGGTATCGGGGCGGTGGGGCAGCAGGTTAGGGGTTAGGTTAGGTTAGGTTAGGGCAGCGGGGTGGTGGCGGGGCAGGTTAGGTTAGGTTAGGTTAGGTTAGGTTAGGGCAGCGGGGCGGCGACGGGGCATGTTAGGTTAGGTTAGGTTAGGTTAGGTTGCGGCGGCGGGGTAGCGGGGCAGCAGTGGGGCAGCAGAATGGCGGGGCAGTGGGGCAGCAGGGCGGCGAGGCAGCGGGGCGGCGGGGCGGGGCAGCAGGGGGGCGGGGTGGCGGGGCAGTGGGGCAGCGGGGCGGGGCAGTGGGGCGGCGGGGCAGCGGGGCGGCAGGGCAGCTGGGCAGGGTAGCAGGGCGGGGCAGCGGGGCGGGGCGGCGGGGCAGCAGGGTAGCGGGGCGGTGGGGCAGCAGGTTAGGTTAGGTTAGGTTTGGGGTTAGGTTAGGTTAGGTTAGGTTAGGTTAGGTTAGGTTAGGTTAGGTTAGGTTAGGGCAGCGGGGCGGCGGCGGGGCAGCAGGGCAGCGGGGCGACAGTGGGGCAGCAGAATGGCGGGGCAGTGGGGCAGCGGGGCAGCAGGGCGGCGGGGCAGCAGGGTGGGGCAGCGGGGCGGCTGGGCAGCGGGACGGGGCAGCGAGGTGGCGGGGCGTCGGAACAGCGGGGCGGGGCAGCGGGGCGGGGCAGCGGGGCAGCGGGACGGCGGGGCAGCGGGGCGGGCAATGGGGCGGGGCGGCGGGGCGGCGAGGCAGCGGGGCGGTGGGGCAGTGGGGCGGTGGGGCAGCGGGGCAGCGGGGGCGCAGGGCAGCGGGGCGGCAGGGCAGCTGGGCAGGGTAGCAGGGCGGGGCAGCGGGGCGGCGGGGCAGCAGGGTAGCGGGGCGGTGGGGCAGCAGGTTAGGTTAGGTTAGGTTTGGGGTTAGGTTAGGTTAGGTTAGGTTAGGTTAGGTTAGGTTAGGTTAGGTTGGGTTGGGTTGGGTTGGGTTAGGTGTTAGGTTAGGTTAGGTTAGGTGATAGGTTAGGTTAGGTGTTAGGTTAGGTTAGGTTAGGTTAGGTTAGGTTAGGTTGGGTTGGGTTGGGTTGGGTTGGGTTGGGTTGGGTTGGGTTGGGTTGGGTTGGGTTGTGTTGGGTTGGGTTGGGTTAGGTTAGGTTAGGTGTTAGGTTAGGTTAGGTTAGGTGATAGGTTAGGTTAGGTGTTAGGTTAGGTTAGGTTAGGTGTTAGGTTAGGTTAGGTTAGGTTAGGTTAGGTTGGGTTGGGTTGGGTTGGGTTAGGTTAGGTTAGGTTAGGGGTTAGGTTAGGTTAGGTTAGGTTGGGTTAGGTTAGGTTAGGTGTTAGGTTAGGTTAGGTTAGGTGTTAGGTTAGGTTAGGTTAGGTTAGGTGTTAGGTTAGGTGTTAGGTTAGGTTAGGTTAGGTTAGGTTAGGTTAGGTTAGGGGTTAGGTTAGGTTAGGTTAGGTTAGGTTACTACTACTACTAATATTACTACTAATTGTAATAGGAAGAGGTTAGGTTAAATAAGGCTTGGTTTGGTTAGGCTGTCGAGAAGAAGCCCAATTAGGTTAGGTTAGGTTAGGTTAGGTTAGGTTAGGTTAGGTTAGGTTGGGTTGGGTTGGGTTGGGTTGGGTTGGGTTAGGTTAGGTTAGGTTAGGTTAGGTTAGGTTAGGTTGGGTTGGGTTGGGTTGGGTTGGGTTAGGTGTTAGGTTAGGTTAGGTTAGGTTAGGTGATAGGTTAGGTTAGGTGTTAGGTTAGGTTAGGTTAGGTTAGGTTAGGTTGGGTTGGGTTGGGTTGGGTTGGGTTGGGTTAGGTTAGGTTAGGTTAGGTTAGGTTGGGATGGGTTGGGTTGGGTTGGGTTAGGTTAGGTTAGGTGTTAGGTTAGGTTAGGTTAGGTGATAGGTTAGGTTAGGTGTTAGGTTAGGTTAGGTTAGGTTAGGTTAGGTTGGGTTGGGTTGGGTTGGGTTGGGTTAGGTTAGGTTAGGTTAGGTTAGGGGTTAGGTTAGGTTAGGTTAGGTTGGGTTAGGTTAGGTTAGGTGTTAGGTTAGGTTAGGTTAGGTGTTAGGTTAGGTTAGGTTAGGTTAGGTTAGGTTAGGTTAGGGGTTAGGTTAGGTTAGGTTAGGTTAGGTTAGGTTAGGTTACTACTACTACTAATATTACTACTAATTGTAATAGGAAGAGGTTAGGTTAAATAAGGCTTGGTTTGGTTAGGCTGTCGAGAAGAAGCCCAAAATTTTTTTTATTTGGCTTCTAAATCCAAAATTTCGCCCCCCCAAGCCCTTGTTTTACCCTCCCCCACCCCACCAACCACCCCGGCGGCTTACGACCTTATATATATTCGACAAAAATCGCCAACACCCCCATTTTAGCCAATCACAACTCACCTTGGGGCTACAAAACTGGGCTACAAAACATTGGTAACACTGCTTCTACCCTACACACTTGGGCTAGAGGTGGCTAGTGGTGGCTACAACACCATGGCAACACTGCATTTACACATTCGAGTCATTTTCAATTTTCATCTACTATATTGCACACCTTTATACTTCACTTTACTCTACATCATTTTTAATAGTACTATTTCACTTTTAGTACACATTATTCGTTTTCAAGGGCATTATTTTCATTTCATTTCATTGCAAATGTTTCTTTGTTTACATGTGTGTGTGAGAGAGAAAGAGAGAGAGAGAGTCGTAAGTATAGCCAGAATAAGAGCCCGAATTGGCAATACTACTACTACTACTACTACTACTACTACTACTACTGCTACTGCTACTACTACTACTACTACTACTACTACTAATAATAATAATAATAATAATAATAATAATAATAATAATAATAATAATAATAATAATATTAATACAAGTAATAATAATAATAATAATGAATAATTTCTAATCTATATATCTAATATATAATAGCATGGTGTATATAAACACGTTTTCTTTAGTGGTAGAAACGGGATAGAAAATTTGTTCAGTTCATCCCTATATAAGTCAGATTTCCCTGCCTGCCTGCCTACCTACCTGTCTGCCTCCCTCCCTGCCTCCCTACCTGCCTGTCTGCCTGCCTGCCTGCCTGCCTGCCTGCCTGCCTGCCTGCCTGCCTGCCTGCCTGCCTGCCTGCCTGCCTGCCTGCCTGCCTGCCTGCCTGCCTGCCTGCCTGCCTGCCTGCCTGCCTGCCTGCCTGCCTGCCTGCCTGCCTGCCTGCCTGCCTGCCTGTCTGTTAAAACACGTTTTTTGGGCCCAAAAAGTCGATTTGTGCATGCATCTTCGATACCCTGAAAATTGAAATTTTTCTAGCACAGTACAAATCGCTTCTGAGACCCAAAAAACTCGATTTTTCGGTGTTTTTAGGCTAAATTTGGGATATAAACGGGTATCGAAGATGCATGCACAAATCGACTTTTTGGGCCAAAAAAACGTGTTTTAGCATTTTTTTTGCCTGAAAATTGAAATTTTTCTAGCACAGTACAAATCGAGTTTTTGGGCCAAAAAAACGTGTTTTAGCATTTTTTTTGCCTGAAAATTGAATTTTTTCTAGCACAGTACAAATCGACTTTTTGGGCCAAAAAAACGTGTTTTAGCATTTTTTTTGCCTGAAAATTGAAATTTTTCTAGCACAGTACAAATCGACTTTTTGGGCCAAAAAAACGTGTTTTAGCATTTTTTTTGCCTGAAAATTGAATTTTTTCTAGCACAGTACAAATCGACTTTTTGGGCCAAAAAAACGTGTTTTAGCATTTTTTTTGCCTGAAAATTGAAATTTTTCTAGCACAGTACAAATCGACTTTTTGGGCCAAAAAAACGTGTTTTAGCATTTTTTTTGCCTGAAAATTGAAATTTTTCTAGCACAGTACAAATCGACTTTTTGGGCCAAAAAAACGTGTTTTAGCATTTTTTTTGCCTGAAAATTGAAATTTTTCTAGCACAGTACAAATCGACTTTTTGGGCCAAAAAAACGTGTTTTAGCATTTTTTTTGCCTGAAAATTGAAATTTTTCAAACAAAGTACAAATCGACTTTTTGGGCCAAAAAACGTGTTTTAGCATTTTTTTTGCCTGAAAATTGAAATTTCTCTAGCACAGTACAAATCGACTTTTTGGGCCAAAAAAACGTGTTTTAGCATTTTTTTTGCCTGAAAATTGAAATTTTTCTAGCACAGTACAAATCGACTTTTTGGGCCAAAAAAACGTGTTTTAGCATTTTTTTTGCCTGAAAATTGAAATTTTTCTAGCACAGTACAAATCGACTTTTTGGACCAAAAAAACGTGTTTTAGCATTTTTTTTGCCTGAAAATTGAAATTTTTCTAGCACAGTACAAATCGACTTTTTGGGCCAAAAAAACGTGGTTTAGCATTTTTTTTGCCTGAAAATTGAAATTTTTCTAGCACAGTACAAATCGACTTTTTGGGCCAAAAAAACGTGTTTTAGCATTTTTTTTGCCTGAAAATTGAAATTTTTCTAGCACAGTACAAATCGACTTTTTGGGCCAAAAAACGTGTTTTAGCATTTTTTTTGCCTGAAAATTGAAATTTTTCTAGCACAGTACAAATCGACTTTTTGGGCCAAAAAAACGTGTTTTAGCATTTTTTTTGCCTGAAAATTGAAATTTTTCTAGCACAGTACAAATCGACTTTTTGGGCCAAAAAAACGTGTTTTAGCATTTTTTTTGCCTGAAAAGTGAAATTTTTCTAGCACAGTACAAATCGACTTTTTGGGCCAAAAAAACGTGTTTTAGCATTTTTTTTGCCTGAAAATTGAAATTTTTCTAGCACAGTACAAATCGACTTTTTGGGCCAAAAAAACGTGTTTTAGCATTTTTTTTGCCTGAAAATTGAATTTTTTCTAGCACAGTACAAATCGACTTTTTGGGCCAAAAAAACGTGTTTTAGCATTTTTTTTGCCTGAAAATTGAAATTTTTCTAGCACAGTACAAATCGACTTTTTGGGCCAAAAAAACGTGTTTTAGCATTTTTTTTGCCTGAAAATTGAAATTTTTCTAGCACAGTACAAATCGACTTTTTGGGCAAAAAAACGTGTTTTAGCATTTTTTTTGCCTGAAAATTGAAATTTTTCTAGCACAGTACAAATCGACTTTTTGGGCCAAAAAAACGTGTTTTAGCATTTTTTTTGCCTGAAAATTGATTTTTTTCTAGCACAGTACAAATCGACTTTTTGGGCCAAAAAAACGTGTTTTAGCATTTTTTTTGCCTGAAAATTGAAATTTTTCTAGCACAGTACAAATCGACTTTTTGGGCCAAAAAAACGTGTTTTAGCATTTTTTTTGCCTGAAAATTGAAATTTTTCTAGCACAGTACAAATCGACTTTTTGGGCCAAAAAAACGTGTTTTAGCATTTTTTTTGCCTGAAAATTGAAATTTTTCTAGCACAGTACAAATCGACTTTTTGGGCCAAAAAAACGTGTTTTAGCATTTTTTTTGCCTGAAAATTGAAATTTTTCTAGCACAGTACAAATCGACTTTTTGGGCCAAAAAAACGTGTTTTAGCATTTTTTTTGCCTGAAAATTGAAATTTTTCTAGCACAGTACAAATCGACTTTTTGGGCCAAAAAAACGTGTTTTAGCATTTTTTTTGCCTGAAAATTGAAAATTTTCTAGCACAGTACAAATCGACTTTTTGGGCCAAAAAAACGTGTTTTAGCATTTTTTTTGCCTGAAAATTGATTTTTTTCTAGCACAGTACAAATCGACTTTTTGGGCCAAAAAAACGTGTTTTAGCATTTTTTTTGCCTGAAAATTGAAATTTTTCTAGCACAGTACAAATCGACTTTTTGGGCCAAAAAAACGTGTTTTAGCATTTTTTTTGCCTGAAAATTGAAATTTTTCTAGCACAGTACAAATCGACTTTTTGGGCCAAAAAAACGTGTTTTAGCATTTTTTTTGCCTGAAAATTGAAATTTTTCTAGCACAGTACAAATCGACTTTTTGGGCCAAAAAAACGTGTTTTAGCATTTTTTTTGCCTGAAAATTTAAATTTTTCAAACAAAGTACAAATCGACTTTTTGGGCCAAAAAACGTGTTTTAGCATTTTTTTTGCCTGAAAATTGAAATTTTTCTAGCACAGTACAAATCGACTTTTTGGGCCAAAAAAATGTGTTTTAGCATTTTTTTTGCCTGAAAATTGAAATTTTTCTAGCACAGTACAAATCGACTTTTTGGGCCAAAAAAACGTGTTTTAGCATTTTTTTTGCCTGAAAATTGAAATTTTTCTAGCACAGTACAAATCGACTTTTTGGGCCAAAAAAACGTGTTTTAGCATTTTTTTTGCCTGAAAATTGAAATTTTTCTAGCACAGTACAAATCGACTTTTTGGGCCAAAAAAACGTGTTTTAGCATTTTTTTTGCCTGAAAATTGAAATTTTTCTAGCACAGTACAAATCGACTTTTTGGGCCAAAAAAACGTGTTTTAGCATTTTTTTTGCCTGAAAATTGAAATTTTTCTAGCACAGTACAAATCGACTTTTTGGGCCAAAAAAAAGTGTTTTAGCATTTTTTTTGCCTGAAAATTGAAATTTTTCTAGCACAGTACAAATCGACTTTTTGGGCCAAAAAAACGTGTTTTAGCATTTTTTTTGCCTGAAAATTGAAATTTTTCTAGCACAGTACAAATCGACTTTTTGGGCCAAAAAAACGTGTTTTAGGATTTTTTTTGCCTGAAAATTGAAATTTTTCTAGCACAGTACAAATCGACTTTTTGGGCCAAAAAAACGTGTTTTAGCATTTTTTTTGCCTGAAAATTGAAATTTTTCTAGCACAGTACAAATCGACTTTTTGGGCCAAAAAAACGTGTTTTAGCATTTTTTTTGCCTGAAAATTGAATTTTTTCTAGCACAGTACAAATCGACTTTTTGGGCCAAAAAAACGTGTTTTAGCATTTTTTTTGCCTGAAAATTGAAATTTTTCTAGCACAGTACAAATCGACTTTTTGGGCCAAAAAAACGTGTTTTAGCATTTTTTTTGCCTGAAAATTGAAATTTTTCTAGCACAGTACAAATCGACTTTTTGGGCCAAAAAAACGTGTTTTAGCATTTTTTTTGCCTGAAAATTGAAATTTTTCTAGCACAGTACAAATCGACTTTTTGGGCCAAAAAAACGTGTTTTAGCATTTTTTTTGCCTGAAAATTGAAATTTTTCTAGCACAGTACAAATCGACTTTTTGGGCCAAAAAAACGTGTTTTAGCATTTTTTTTGCCTGAAAATTGAAATTTTTCTAGCACAGTACAAATCGACTTTTTGGGCCAAAAAAACGTGTTTTAGCATTTTTTTTTGCCTGAAAATTGAAATTTTTCTAGCACAGTACAAATCGACTTTTTGGGCCAAAAAAGCGTGTTTTAGCATTTTTTTTGCCTGAAAATTGAAATTTTTCTAGCACAGTACAAATCGACTTTTTGGGCCAAAAAAACGTGTTTTAGCATTTTTTTTGCCTGAAAATTGAAATTTTTCTAGCACAGTACAAATCGACTTTTTGGGCCAAAAAAACGTGTTTTAGGATTTTTTTTGCCTGAAAATTGAAATTTTCTAGCACAGTACAAATCGACTTTTTGGGCCAAAAAAACGTGTTTTAGCATTTTTTTTGCCTGAAAATTGAATTTTTTCTAGCACAGTACAAATCGACTTTTTGTGCCAAAAAAACGTGTTTTAGCATTTTTTTTTGCCTGAAAATTGAAATTTTTCTAGCACAGTACAAATCGACTTTTTGGGCCAAAAAAACGTGTTTTAGCATTTTTTTTGCCTGAAAATTGAAATTTTTCTAGCACAGTACAAATCGACTTTTTGGGCCAAAAAAAACGTGTTTTAGCATTTTTTTTGCCTGAAAATTGAAATTTTTCTAGCACAGTACAAATCGACTTTTTGGGCCAAAAAAATGTGTTTTAGCATTTTTTTTGCCTGAAAATTGAAATTTTTCTAGCACAGTACAAATCGACTTTTTGGGCCAAAAAAACGTGTTTTAGCATTTTTTTTGCCTGAAAATTGAAATTTTTCTAGCACAGTACAAATCGACTTTTTGGGCCAAAAAAACGTGTTTTAGCATTTTTTTTGCCTGAAAATTGAATTTTTTCTAGCACAGTACAAATCGACTTTTTGGGCCAAAAAAACGTGTTTTAGCATTTTTTTTGCCTGAAAATTGAAATTTTTCTAGCACAGTACAAATCGACTTTTTGGGCCAAAAAAAACGTGTTTTAGCATTTTTTTTGCCTGAAAATTGAAAGTTTTCTAGCACAGTACAAATCGACTTTTTGGGCCAAAAAAACGTGTTTTAGCATTTTTTTTGCCTGAAAATTGAAAGTTTTCTAGCACAGTACAAATCGACTTTTTGGGCCAAAAAAACGTGTTTTAGCATTTTTTTTGCCTGAAAATTGAAATTTTTCTAGCACAGTACAAATCGACTTTTTGGGCCAAAAAAACGTGTTTTAGCATTTTTTTTGCCTGAAAATTGAATTTTTTCTAGCACAGTACAAATCGACTTTTTGGGCCAAAAAAACGTGTTTTAGCATTTTTTTTGCCTGAAAATTGAAATTTTTCTAGCACAGTACAAATCGACTTTTTGGGCCAAAAAAACGTGTTTTAGCATTTTTTTTGCCTGAAAATTGAAATTTTTCTAGCACAGTACAAATCGACTTTTTGGGCCAAAAAAACGTGTTTTAGCATTTTTTTTGCCTGAAAATTGAAATTTTTCTAGCACAGTACAAATCGACTTTTTGGGCCAAAAAAACGTGTTTTAACATTTTTTTTGCCTGAAAATTGAAATTTTTCAAACAAAGTACAAATCGACTTTTTGGGCCAAAAAACGTGTTTTAGCATTTTTTTTGCCTGAAAATTGAAATTTCTCTAGCACAGTACAAATCGACTTTTTGGGCCAAAAAAACGTGTTTTAGCATTTTTTTTGCCTGAAAATTGAAATTTTTCTAGCACAGTACAAATCGACTTTTTGGGCCAAAAAAACGTGTTTTAGCATTTTTTTTGCCTGAAAATTGAAATTTTTCTAGCACAGTACAAATCGACTTTTTGGACCAAAAAAACGTGTTTTAGCATTTTTTTTGCCTGAAAATTGAAATTTTTCTAGCACAGTACAAATCGACTTTTTGGGCCAAAAAAACGTGGTTTAGCATTTTTTTTGCCTGAAAATTGAAATTTTTCTAGCACAGTACAAATCGACTTTTTGGGCCAAAAAAACGTGTTTTAGCATTTTTTTTGCCTGAAAATTGAAATTTTTCTAGCACAGTACAAATCGACTTTTTGGGCCAAAAAAACGTGTTTTAGCATTTTTTTTGCCTGAAAATTGAAATTTTTCTAGCACAGTACAAATCGACTTTTTGGGCCAAAAAAACGTGTTTTAGCATTTTTTTTGCCTGAAAATTGAAATTTTTCTAGCACAGTACAAATCGACTTTTTGGGCCAAAAAAACGTGTTTTAGCATTTTTTTTGCCTGAAAAGTGAAATTTTTCTAGCACAGTACAAATCGACTTTTTGGGCCAAAAAAACGTGTTTTAGCATTTTTTTTGCCTGAAAATTGAAATTTTTCTAGCACAGTACAAATCGACTTTTTGGGCCAAAAAAACGTGTTTTAGCATTTTTTTTGCCTGAAAATTGAATTTTTTCTAGCACAGTACAAATCGACTTTTTGGGCCAAAAAAACGTGTTTTAGCATTTTTTTTGCCTGAAAATTGAAATTTTTCTAGCACAGTACAAATCGACTTTTTGGGCCAAAAAAACGTGTTTTAGCATTTTTTTTGCCTGAAAATTGAAATTTTTCTAGCACAGTACAAATCGACTTTTTGGGCAAAAAAACGTGTTTTAGCATTTTTTTTGCCTGAAAATTGAAATTTTTCTAGCACAGTACAAATCGACTTTTTGGGCCAAAAAAACGTGTTTTAGCATTTTTTTTGCCTGAAAATTGATTTTTTTCTAGCACAGTACAAATCGACTTTTTGGGCCAAAAAAACGTGTTTTAGCATTTTTTTTGCCTGAAAATTGAAATTTTTCTAGCACAGTACAAATCGACTTTTTGGGCCAAAAAAACGTGTTTTAGCATTTTTTTTGCCTGAAAATTGAAATTTTTCTAGCACAGTACAAATCGACTTTTTGGGCCAAAAAAACGTGTTTTAGCATTTTTTTTGCCTGAAAATTGAAATTTTTCTAGCACAGTACAAATCGACTTTTTGGGCCAAAAAAACGTGTTTTAGGATTTTTTTTGCCTGAAAATTGAAATTTTTCTAGCACAGTACAAATCGACTTTTTGGGCCAAAAAAACGTGTTTTAGCATTTTTTTTGCCTGAAAATTGAAATTTTTCTAGCACAGTACAAATCGACTTTTTGGGCCAAAAAAACGTGTTTTAGCATTTTTTTTGCCTGAAAATTGAAATTTTTCTAGCACAGTACAAATCGACTTTTTGGGCCAAAAAAACGTGTTTTAGCATTTTTTTTGCCTGAAAATTGAAATTTTTCTAGCACAGTACAAATCGACTTTTTGGGCCAAAAAAAAAGTGTTTTAGCATTTTTTTTGCCTGAAAATTGAAATTTTTCTAGCACAGTACAAATCGACTTTTTGGGCCAAAAAAACGTGTTTTAGCATTTTTTTTGCCTGAAAATTGAAATTTTTCTAGCACAGTACAAATCGACTTTTTGGGCCAAAAAAACGTGTTTTAGGATTTTTTTTGCCTGAAAATTGAAATTTTTCTAGCACAGTACAAATCGACTTTTTGGGCCAAAAAAACGTGTTTTAGCATTTTTTTTGCCTGAAAATTGAAATTTTTCTAGCACAGTACAAATCGACTTTTTGGGCCAAAAAAACGTGTTTTAGCATTTTTTTTGCCTGAAAATTGAATTTTTTCTAGCACAGTACAAATCGACTTTTTGGGCCAAAAAAACGTGTTTTAGCATTTTTTTTGCCTGAAAATTGAAATTTTTCTAGCACAGTACAAATCGACTTTTTGGGCCAAAAAAACGTGTTTTAGCATTTTTTTTGCCTGAAAATTGAAATTTTTCTAGCACAGTACAAATCGACTTTTTGGGCCAAAAAAACGTGTTTTAGCATTTTTTTTGCCTGAAAATTGAAATTTTTCTAGCACAGTACAAATCGACTTTTTGGGCCAAAAAAACGTGTTTTAGCATTTTTTTTGCCTGAAAATTGAAATTTTTCTAGCACAGTACAAATCGACTTTTTGGGCCAAAAAAACGTGTTTTAGCATTTTTTTGCCTGAAAATTGAAATTTTTCTAGCACAGTACAAATCGACTTTTTGGGCCAAAAAAACGTGTTTTAGCATTTTTTTTGCCTGAAAATTGAAATTTTTCTAGCACAGTACAAATCGACTTTTTGGGCCAAAAAAACGTGTTTTAGCATTTTTTTTGCCTGAAAATTGAAATTTTTCTAGCACAGTACAAATCGACTTTTTGGGCCAAAAAAACGTGTTTTAGCATTTTTTTTGCCTGAAAATTGAAATTTTTCTAGCACAGTACAAATCTACTTTTTGGGCCAAAAAAACGTGTTTTAGCATTTTTTTTGCCTGAAAATTGAAATTTTTCTAGCACAGTACAAATCGACTTTTTGGGCCAAAAAAACGTGTTTTAGCATTTTTTTTTGCCTGAAAATTGAAATTTTTCTAGCACAGTACAAATCGACTTTTTGGGCCAAAAAAACGTGTTTTAGCATTTTTTTTGCCTGAAAATTGAAATTTTTCTAGCACAGTACAAATCGACTTTTTGGGCCAAAAAAACGTGTTTTAGCATTTTTTTTGCCTGAAAATTGAAATTTTTCTAGCACAGTACAAATCGACTTTTTGGGCCAAAAAAACGTGTTTTAGCATTTTTTTTGCCTGAAAATTGAAATTTTTCTAGCACAGTACAAATCGACTTTTTGGGCCAAAAAAACGTGTTTTAGCATTTTTTTTGCCTGAAAATTGAAATTTTTCTAGCACAGTACAAATCGACTTTTTGGGCCAAAAAAACGTGTTTTAGCATTTTTTTTGCCTGAAAATTGAAATTTTTCTAGCACAGTACAAATCGACTTTTTGGGCCAAAAAAGCGTGTTTTAGCATTTTTTTTGCCTGAAAATTGAAATTTTTCTAGCACAGTACAAATCGACTTTTTGGGCCAAAAAAACGTGTTTTAGCATTTTTTTTGCCTGAAAATTGAAATTTTTCTAGCACAGTACAAATCGACTTTTTGGGCCAAAAAAACGTGTTTTAGGATTTTTTTTGCCTGAAAATTGAAATTTTCTAGCACAGTACAAATCGACTTTTTGGGCCAAAAAAACGTGTTTTAGCATTTTTTTTGCCTGAAAATTGAAATTTTTCTAGCACAGTACAAATCGACTTTTTGTGCCAAAAAAACGTGTTTTAGCATTTTTTTTTGCCTGAAAATTGAAATTTTTCTAGCACAGTACAAATCGACTTTTTGGGCCAAAAAAACGTGTTTTAGCATTTTTTTTGCCTGAAAATTGAAATTTTTCTAGCACAGTACAAATCGACTTTTTGGGCCAAAAAAAACGTGTTTTAGCATTTTTTTTGCCTGAAAATTGAAATTTTTCTAGCACAGTACAAATCGACTTTTTGGGCCAAAAAAATGTGTTTTAGCATTTTTTTTGCCTGAAAATTGAAATTTTTCTAGCACAGTACAAATCGACTATTTGGGCCAAAAAAACGTGTTTTAGCATTTTTTTTGCCTGAAAATTGAAATTTTTCTAGCACAGTACAAATCGACTTTTTGGGCCAAAAAAACGTGTTTTAGCATTTTTTTTGCCTGAAAATTGAAATTTTTCTAGCACAGTACAAATCGACTTTTTGGGCCAAAAAAACGTGTTTTAGCATTTTTTTTGCCTGAAAATTGAAAGTTTTCTAGCACAGTACAAAACGACTTTTTGGGCCAAAAAAACGTGTTTTAGCATTTTTTTTTGCCTGAAAATTGAAAGTTTTCTAGCACAGTACAAATCGACTTTTTGGGCCAAAAAAACGTGTTTTAGCATTTTTTTTGCCTGAAAATTGAAAGTTTTCTAGCACAGTACAAATCGACTTTTTGGGCCAAAAAAACGTGTTTTAGCATTTTTTTTGCCTGAAAATTGAAAGTTTTCTAGCACAGTACAAATCGACTTTTTGGGCCAAAAAAACGTGTTTTAGCATTTTTTTTGCCTGAAAATTGAAAGTTTTCTAGCACAGTACAAATCGACTTTTTGGGCCAAAAAAACGTGTTTTAGCATTTTTTTTGCCTGAAAATTGAAATTTTTCTAGCACAGTACAAATCGACTTTTTGGGCCAAAAAAACGTGTTTTAGCATTTTTTTTGCCTGAAAATTGAAATTTTTCTAGCACAGTACAAATCGCTTCTGAGACCCAAAAAACTCGATTTTTCGGTGTTTTTAGGCTAAATTTGGGATATAAACGGGTATCGAAGATGCATGCACAAATCGACTTTTTGGGCCAAAAAAACGTGTTTTAGCATTTTTTTTGCCTGAAAATTGAAATTTTTCTAGCACAGTACAAATCGACTTTTTGGGCCAAAAAAACGTGTTTTAGCATTTTTTTTGCCTGAAAATTGAAATTCTTCTAGCACAGTACAAATCGACTTTTTGGGCCAAAAAAACGTGTTTTAGGATTTTTTTTGCCTGAAAATTGAAATTTTTCTAGCACAGTACAAATCGACTTTTTGGGCCAAAAAAACGTGTTTTAGCATTTTTTTTGCCTGAAAATTGAAAGTTTTCTAGCACAGTACAAATCGACTTTTTGGGCCAAAAAAACGTGTTTTAGGATTTTTTTTGCCTGAAAATTGAAATTTTTCTAGCACAGTACAAATCGACTTTTTGGGCCAAAAAAACGTGTTTTAGCATTTTTTTTGCCTGAAAATTGAAATTTTTCTAGCACAGTACAAATCGACTTTTTGGGCCAAAAAAACGTGTTTTAGCATTTTTTTTGCCTGAAAATTGAAATTTTTCTAGCACAGTACAAATCGACTTTTTGGGCCAAAAAAACGTGTTTTAGCATTTTTTTTGCCTGAAAATTGAAAGTTTTCTAGCACAGTACAAATCGACTTTTTGGGCCAAAAAAACGTGTTTTAGCATTTTTTTTGCCTGAAAATTGAAATTTTTCTAGCACAGCACAAATCGACTTTTTGGGCCAAAAAAACGTGTTTTAGCATTTTTTTTGCCTGAAAATTGAAATTTTTCTAGCACAGCTCAAATTGATGTGGATTATGATGTGGATATTTATATTTTTGTGGATACTGATGTGGATATTGATGTGGATATTGATGTGGATATTGATGTGGATATTGATGTGGATATATCCACATCAATATCCACATCAATATCCACATCCAAATCAATATCCACATCCGTATACACATCAATATCCTCATCAATATCCACATCGACATCAATATCCACATCAATATCCTCATCAATATCCACAACCACATCAATATCCACATCCACACTCACACACACACACACACACACACACACACACTCACTCACTCACTCACTCATCAATATCCACATCCACATGCACACACACACACACACACACACACACACACATGTGTATATATATGTATGGATATATGTGTGTGTTAATATATTTTTATTATTAATATTGGAGAGAGAGAGAGAGAGAGAGAGAGAGAGAGAGAGAGAGAGAAAATTGTTTAGTGTGTGTGACAAAGAGTGAGTTTTTTTTAATTATTTTGTCATAGAAAACGTGTTAATTATCAGATATGTATAGGAGAGACTAATTATTTTATTTTGATTTAAAGTGAAATTTTCTTTCACACACATACATACAAACATAAGCGCACATACATACATACAAACATACATACATACATACACACATACATACAAACATAAGCACACATACATACATACATACTTACATACATACACACATACATACATACACACATACATACACACACACACACATACATACATACATACATACATACATACACACATACACATATATATATATATATATATATATATATATATATATATATATATATATATTTCAAATACATACACACACACACACATCTCTCTCTCTCTCTCTCTCTCTCTCTCTCTCTCTCTCTCTCTCTCTCTCTCTCTCTCTCTCTCTCTCTCTCTTCATGTATGTATCCATCTATCCATCTATCACAAAGTATCAATCTCTATGTATATCTATTTATCTATCTATCTATCTATCCGCCTATATATTTCACCTATGTATCCTCTATGTATCATGTATCCACCTATATGTATCATCCATGTATCCGCCTATGTATCCACCCCTATATATTTCACCTATGTATCCTCTATGTATCATGTATCCACCTATATGTATCATCCATGTATCCGCCTATGTATCCACCCCTACATATTTCACCTATGTATCCTCTATGTATCATGTATCCACCTATATGTATCATCCATGTATCCGCCTATGTATCCACCCCTACATATTTCACCTATGTATCCTCTATGTATCATGAGAGAGAGAGAGAATGTGTGTGTGTATGAGAG
>JAWZYT010006806.1:20000-22625 GCA_034508575.1 Petrolisthes manimaculis
ATAAAGATAAAGATAGATAGATATGATAAAGATAGATAAATAAAGATAGATAGACAAAGATAGACAAATAAAGATAGACAAATAAAGATAGATAGATAAATAAAGATAGATAGATAAATAAAGATAGATAGATAAAGATAGATAGATAAAGATAGACTGATAAAGATAGACAGATAAAGATAGATAGATAAAGATAGATAGATAAAGATAGATAGATAAAGATAGAAAGATAAAGATAGACAGATAAAGATAGACAGATAAAGATAGACAGATAAAGATAGATAGATAAAGATAGATAGTTAAAGATAGACAGATAAAGATAGACAGATAAAGATAGATAGATAGATAAAGATAAATAGATAAAGATAGACAGATAAAGATAGATAGATAAAGATAGACAGATAAAGATAAATAGATAAAGATAGACTGATAAAGATAGACAGATAAAGATAGATAGATAAAGATAGATAGATAAAGATAGATAGATAAAGATAGATAGATAGAGATAAAGATAGATAGATAGAGATAGATAGATAAAGATAGATAGATAAAGATAAAAATAAATACACACACACTCTCTCTCTCTCTCTCACACACATGCGTGTGAGAAAGAGAATGTGTGCATGTATAAGTGTGTATGAATGTATGTATGTGTGTATGAGAGAGAGTGTATGTATGTATGTATGTATGTGTGAGAATGACCGTTGGAGGAGGGGGAGGGGGAGGGGGGGGGGAGGGGAGGGAAGGGGGGGAGAGGAGTGGTAGTAGTAGTAGTAGTGGTAGTAGTAGTAGTAGTAGTAGTAGTAGTGGTGGTGGTAGTAGTAGTAGTAGTAGTGGTAGTATATAGTAATAGTAGTAGTAGTAGTAGTAGTAGTAGTAGTAGTAGTCAATAGTAGTAGTGGTAGTAATAGTAGTAGTAGTAGTAGTAGTAATAGTAGTAGTAGTAGTAGTAGTAGTAGTGGTATTAGTGGTAGTAGTAGTAGTAATAGTGGTAGTGGTAGTAGTAGTAGTAGTAGTAATAGTGGTAGTGGTAGTAGTAGTAGGTAGTAGTAGTGGTATTATTATTATTATTATTATTATTATTATTATTAGTAGTAGTAGTAGTAGTAGTAGTAGTGGTAGTAGTAGTTGTAGTAGTTGTGGTAGTAGTAGTAGTAGTGGTAGTAGTGGTGGTAGTAGTAGTAGTAGTAGTAGTAGTAGTAGTGGTAGTAGTGGTAGTAGTAGTGGTATTAGTGGTAGTAGTAGTAGTAATAGTGGTAGTAGTTGTAGTAATAGTGGTAGTGGTAGTAGTAGTAGTAGTAGTAGTAGTTGTAGTAGTTGTGGTAGTAGTAGTAGTAGTGGTAGTAGTGGTGGTAGTAGTAGTAGTAGTGGTATTATTATTATTATTATTATTATTATTATTATTAGTAGTAGTAGTAGTAGTAGTAGTGGTAGTAGTAGTTGTAGTAGTTGTGGTAGTAGTAGTAGTAGTGGTAGTAGTAGTAGTAGTGGTATTAGTGGTAGTAGTAGTGGTAGTGGTAGTAGTAGTTGTAGTAGTTGTGGTAGTAGTAGTAGTAGTGGTATTAGTGGTAGTAGTAGTGGTAGTAGTAGTTGTAGTAGTTGTGGTAGTAGTAGTAGTAGTGGTATTAGTGGTAGTAGTAGTGGTAGTAGTAGTAGTAGTGGTATTATTATTATTATTATTATTAGTAGTAGTAGTAGTAGTAGTAGTGGTAGTAGTAGTTGTAGTAGTTGTGGTAGTAGTAGTAGTAGTGGTAGTAGTGTGGTAGTAGTAGTAGTAGTAGTAGTAGTAGTGGTGGTAGTAGTAGTAGTAGTAGTAGTGGTGGTAGTAGTAGTAGTAGTAGTAGTAGTAGTAGTAGTAGTAGTGGTAGTAGTAGTTGTAGTAGTTGTGGTAGTAGTAGTAGTAGTGGTAGTAGTGGTGGTGGTAGTAGTAGTAGTAGTAGTAGTAGTAGTGGTAGTAGTAGTGGTATTAGTGGTAGTAGTAGTAGTAGTAGTAGTAGTGGTGGTAGTAGTAGTAGTAGTAGTAGTAGTAGTGGTAGTAGTAGTAGTAGTAGTAGTGGTATTAGTGGTAGTAGTAGTAGTAGTAGTAGTGTAGTAGTAGTGGTAGTAGTAGTAGTAATAGTGGTAGTGGTAGTAGTAGTAGTAGTAGTAGTGGTATTATTATTATTATTATTATTATTATTATTATTATTATTATTATTATTAGTAGTAGTAGTAGTAGTAGTAGTAGTAGTGGTGGTAGTAGTAGTTGTAGTAGTTGTGGTAGTAGTAGTAGTAGTGGTAGTAGTGGTGGTAGTAGTAGTAGTGGTAGTAGTAGTAGTGGTAGTAGTAGTAGTAGTAATAGTGGTAGTAGTAGTAGTGGTAGTAGTAGTAGTAGTAGTAGTAGTAGTAGTAGTAGTAGTGGTAGTTGTAGTAGTTGTGGTAGTAGTAGTAGTAGTGGTAGTAGTGGTGGTAGGTAGTAGTAGTAGTAGTAGTAGTGGTAGTAGTAGTAGTAGTAGTAGTGGTATTAGTGGTAGTAGTAGTAGTAGTAGTAGTAGTAGTAGTGGTGGGTAGTAGTAGTAGTAGTAGTAGTAGTAGTAGTGGTAGTAGTAGTAGTAGTAGTAGTAATAGTAGTAGTGGTAGTAATAG